>JAZBGX010001781.1:1099-12291 GCA_037414775.1 Zonitis immaculata
AGGTGACAAATATTGCATTTATTGACATAATTGAAAGATAATATCGATTTTGGGTATAGGTACTTTTTATAAGATGAAGAAGAAGAAGAAGAACAACAAAACGCAACTATCCCTTATTTTTAATGACAAAAGCAAGTTTTAACTGATTAAAGAATAGAGTTGTTTCAACTCTCTCTCTCTCTTTCTATACATTGTACTGATATTGTCTCTTAATTTATTATTGGTTGAGAAAATAATGAACCTTCACTTGGACCATAAACGAAAAAAATACAACAGCAACAACAACACGAGATTCAATTTTTTTTCTTCTATGCTCTTTTTTGGCTCAAAACAATGGCTAAATGATAATATCAAAAGTATTTTAAGCGGTTACTTCGATGGTGGTAATGTTATTTATATCTGATTCATTTTTTTAGACATTTGTTTGTTTTCTACTATTATTATTATTATTATTATTATTATTAATATAAATATAACAGGATTGTTGTTGTTGATGATGATGATGATGATGATGAGGACGACAACGATGATTTCTTATCGATACCGATCTACGACTTGGCGGTTTTTGAAAAACATAATTATTAAATACATGTTTCTTGATTTTCCACCAGACATAAAATAAAGCCAGTGGCAATAATAAAAAAATGACAAAAGAGTTGATTTTCCTGTTATTAAAGAATCGAAATTATAAGATAAATTAAGATTCTAGCTTATATTAATAATAAATGTAATTAATAATCGCATATATACTTATTCTAGAAAAAAACACAAAAAAAAACGAGGATATATACCGGATGACAATGAAAACAGGCTACCAGCCGTATAATTTCTCCATTTCCCAAAGAAAATTCAAGCATTAATTGATATGAAAGCATCCGATGCAGAATTTAAAATAATTTCAAAATCAATATCTCATCTAGTTTATGTTAATTCAAATAGTATTCTATAAATTTTTTTTCCCAATATTAATAGGAACTGAAGTCGTGTATCATAGAGCTTCCAAAATATAAGTATATTGAAATCTCAATGTTCCTATTTCAGTCTCTTTATATCGAAAATTAGGAAAAACCATATCTATTTTGAATAAAACTAATGACTTTATACGGTTTGTAGTCTGTTTTTATTGTCAGTTGGTAGAATGAGTGAGGTAGGCTAAATTTAAATTAGACGATGCAAATTTAGAAATGTTGTTGAACTTTATATATACGATAGACACGACACAAATACGGAAGTCGCCCATAATCAACAACAACAACAACAACAACAAAATATATATGTTATTTTATAAATTATAACCAAAAAATATTCTGAAAAATCAACATTTTTCTATTCTATTAATTATAATCATTATTATGTCTCTATTATACCTGTACAGTTTAAATTGAAAATCAAAACTTAAAAAGAAAGGGAACTTTAGAGAAATTCAGTGTCAATAAATTTGGATAATCTCGAACTTTATAATTTTATATAAACAACAAATTAACATAATTATTCATTTAGAAAATATTTGATTTTGATTTATTTATTAATTTTTCCTATACAGAATGGTCTACCAGAGGCTTTCCTGGTCTTGTAGGAATTCTGGTTCTAGTGGAGACAAAAAAAAAAAAAATGCACTCGAAAATCTAGTGTTTGGGAAATTGTTTTAACGTCAAAATGTTCTCTAAATATTACACTCGTCGAGTTTGTTTTTGTTTTTTGTTTTTTGCACTCACTAGAGCCAGAGTTGCAAGACCATGAATTACTCTGGTGGACCAACCTGTATATTTTTATGGATTATTCCAAAATAAAGAAGAACAAAACAATATGTATTTCCAGAAATGTCCAGTTTTAATGCAAATTTCAAATATTTTTATGTTTTTCGTATATATGCAAATGATTAAATTTAATAATTTATATACCTACAGGTTGTTAATAATAATAATAAATAATACATTGTATACTTATTATTTATCCATATACATACCTACATAAAAATATTCTAATATCTTGTTATTATAAAACCGACTTTCACGTTCAATGACCATAATTGTCCCTAATATTCTAATATACGAAAGAAGATTGTTATAGCGATCAAATAATATAACAACAGAAAATGAAAAGACAGAAAGAAAAAAGAGAGATAGTTATAGTGTATTAAAAGATGTTAATCTCGCTATACATATCAAATAATATAGGTACTTATATACAGTATGCATCAAAAGTATGGAAACAAAACAAATAATTTTTGAATTGCTTGTAGAATGTTTTTTATTACATAACAAATTCATATTACAACTTGAGTCTACCCATTACTGAGTAATGATCGAATTTATTGAGCAAAACAATACCAGCTACTTCAATTCATCTAACCTCAACAATATTTCTCTGTTGTAAATCATTAGGTTTTGAAAAACAATGATCTCACCAAAAAAAAAAAAAAATCTAACAGATTCAAATCTGGGAATCGAGGTGGCCACTCTATGACTCCTACTCATTTCACTGTAAACTTGTGAGTCACTCAAAAGATATTGAGGTGTTTCTAAACTTTTGTGGCACACTGTATACATATACCTATACCTACAATATATATATATATACTCTCGAATAACATCATTTGCTTACACCATTTACATACTTAGTAGATAATAC
Source organism: Zonitis immaculata (assembly GCA_037414775.1). Lineage (NCBI taxonomy): Eukaryota > Metazoa > Arthropoda > Insecta > Coleoptera > Meloidae > Zonitis > Zonitis immaculata. The sequence continues at coordinate 3,731 of JAZBGX010001781.1, forward strand.
CTAATCCTACATTTGAATTCTTCATCTACCTATACAATGGACCATATCGTATACCCTTTATTCTGTTATTTCGTATACCTGTATGTAAGAAGTTTTTGTTTCATAAAATCATAAAATTGATGAAAATTCAAGGTGAATAAGTACAAAAATTCTCTATTGTGTGCTCAACAACAAGAAGAATTTAAAAATCTCTCAACCAGAACATAAACCACACAATATCCCCCCGACACACAACAACCACCACTAATAATAATAATAAGTATGAACAATTTAGTAATCTTCACCAATTTCTTTTTTTTTTATTGTTCTCCATTTTATTTCTACTCTCGTTTATTGGCTTGACTAGAGACAAAATCAAAATTTACGACTGTATCTCCAATCCAATTTCGACAATAATAAAATGATTTAATTTTAAACGAAAAAACAACACAACTTTCCCATACATTAATTAATATGTATGTATGTATGAACAGTATGTAGAACTTTCTAATTAGATCATGTAAAACTACACCATCATTATCAACAACCCATGACCTTTCTCTATATGTTTAAAACCGTCTACATAATTTAAACAGCAAATAAACAAAATTAGAATATAGAGACGGGCGGGAGAGGACAGTCGGTTGTTTTAGTTGACATAAAAAAGTTTATATTAGTAGAGAAAAAAATTCCCACATTAAAATCAAATATCATTATACAGTATGATCAAGCAAAAAAACTTGTCCATGAATTTATACAACAAAACCAGACAATTTTCTCAAAGTGCTTTGTTTTAATTTCACAATACTTTTTTGTTTTGGTTTGTTTCGTTTTGTCCATTCGTTCGCGTTATATAATTATAGAACAAAAAAATTAGTAAATTCTCCAAGCTAATTAATATACAGTGTGTCTCAATATTGAAAATCTTCACTTGAAATTTTGATAAACAATGACATAAATATACATTGCGAAATTGCATTGTCGACACTAAAATGGAATGTGCCGCTCACTTGTCTCATACTACAATGTTAACCTTGTAGAAGGGAAAAAAATCCTTTACTAACAATAAGTGTTGATTCAGAAAGAGTAAAATGATCGCGAATGAAATGAAAATCAAGCGCCATTCTCAACCGTGTCGCTATCCTGTTTTGCACCCCAAACACAGTCACACCTTATTTTAATAATGTTAACTAAAATCTAATATAAACAGATTGATTGGTTTAAAAAAAAAAAAAATGAATATTATTCTTACTTACAAGGCAATTATTACTTTTTGTTTAATGTATAAATTATAGAAATATTTTATGTCTTTACATAAAAATTGCAATGTAATTAAAATTCTCTTGCAAATAATAATCAGTAAATACTTAAAAATTTATACCAACATTAAAAAATAAAAATACCTATAATTATAAAATTTTGTTGGTGTTTTTTTTTTAGCTAATCAACCAAGTCACCTTGTAATTAAGTAGCATCCGTTTCCTGTTAATTCAGATAAATAATAATCATCCTGTATAATCTGTTATCAATTTTTTTGTTTTTTGTTTTTACAAGTATCTATATGTATATTATTAATTTGCTTTATTGTTGCAAAATTTCAAGTGACAACAACAACAATAACTATAATAATTGGATTATTATTTATTACAACGAAAAATTATAAAAATAAGTTTAAAGTCCATGAATTTTGGATAATTTTTCCAATTTCCAATAGAATATTTGCACGTACATAATACCTTATAACTCGCTGTTCAAATTCGAAACTATCTAGGTTGAATAACAGTTTTTGCTTTCTATATTGATAATTAAATTTCACCTCTACATGTTTTGCTTCTTATATTATATACATATATTCTAATTTCTCCTTACCTCTTTGACTTTATTCCGGCGTTCTCTTGTTAGTACATCTCGATCTTCACCATTCGATATAATTGGATATTTGTCACTTAAAGCAGGTGGTATTGTGACCATATTCTTATTATCATCTTGTGGTATATCACCCACATCCTCTCTAACAACATTAACATCACGTGATGATGTTGTTGATGATGATGATGATGATGAGGATGATGATGTTTTTTGGTAACCCGGCCTTTCTAATACTTTCAAATCATCATCTTGGTTAATTTTCAATTGTAATTTCTCACGATCATCTAATAAATGTGGATCAATTTCTAAATGATCATCATGATGTGATAATAATTTAGCACCATCACGCTTATTATAATTATTGTTATCATTTAAATGTGGTGGCGGTGGTATTAATAGTTCTGGACCTGCACGTTTAATTTGGTCATACATACGATGGTAAACACTTCCAGCTGTACCGCCACTATTACCACCATTTATATTAATGTTACTATTACTATTATTACCATTCGTACTACGGAATTCTGGTAAAAAGAAGAATGTACCGAAACATATTAAACCGAATACAATAAATACAAGAAAAATCACATATTTCTCGCGGGCACGAAACGATCGTCGACTAAATGGCACTGGTACACCGTTTATAAAACGTTGATATGTCGGTAAAATGCCTGTTGAAGTCATAACTTTACTAATTTCTAGTCAAATTTATTTATTTTTAATTTAAAAATAAAGTATAAGGCGCACAATTATAACAACAATAATCAAGCGGGGACCATAAACAATAATCTGACTACTACCAAGGACACGCCATTAATGATATCTAGCACTGACAGTGACAGTTCCCGAATAGGAACAACACGCAGATTTCTGCTTCGCAGGTGGGAAAGATTACTCGTAAATTCTATCTCTTTTCAACACGTGTAATAACAATCGATAACGACATCTATTGAACAAAATTTATACTAATTCTGTTTGTAAAACATTAAAAGCGACATCTATTAATAAAAATTACATTCATTCCAGCAACAAACCAAATATATATATCTAGCAATAATACCAACCAAATTCACTACTAAAGTTAAATATAGGACTACATCGCAGAAAGAATAAATACTATCTTTTGGCGCCTACGTTTAAATTCGATACAATAACAACGTGCTATATCGAATCAAATAATTGCAAATACTCATTATTATATAAAATTTATTATAATTTTTATTGTTATATAATGTTTGTACAAGATTTTAGTTACTTTTTTATAAAATTTAAAAATATACACACAATATTGAGATCCTTCTTAGAAAAAAAAGAACTATAAAAAAGTATCACATTTCTTTTGTTATAAAAACTAAAATTAATTCGATTTTGTTCTTAAAATTAATTAATTACCTTTTAGGCTTAAATCTAGACATATAAAATTCACAGTCTGTACAATATAAATTAGCTGAAACTACTGCTTTTTTCCGACACAAATTACATTTCGTCTTCCCAGTCGGTATACTATTATTAGCATTATTCACAACAATCGGTGTTATTATAGCTTTCGGTAATTGTTGTGGTGAATCAGTACATTTAGTACCACATTCAAAACTGACCGTTTTCTTTAATAATTGTTTTGGTGGTAAAACATGTTGATAAGAAGAAGATGGATATTGTTCTGGATGTGGTAAATGTAACCGTTGTTGTTGTTGTTGTTCCATAGTTGGTGTTATTCGATAATTATTGTCTATAATAGGTCGTTGAAAATTGTTATTGTCTTGATAACACATCGTATTCGGTGGTGGTAATGTTTGATAAGGTGAATAATTTGTTGGTGAAAATTGACGTGGTTCGTAATTATTATTCGGCCTATAATCGTAATTCTGATGATGATTATTATTATGATGATAATTATAATTACAACCGGTATTTAATGGTAATGGTGATGGTGGATGTTGATATAAAGGCTGACCATAGTTGTTATTATTATGGTGTAAATATGATGGACTTGGTGATTGTCGCATTTGGACTATAGGCTGATTATAAGCTGTACGATAATTTTGATTATGTTCTTGAGAATAAATATAACCATTTTGTTGTTGTTGTTGTTGTTGTTGTTGTTGTGTTTTAGGATGATTTGGACTTGGTGGTGGTTTATTTTGTATTGAATTATTATAAATGAAGGCTGGTGAATTTTGTGGGATACGTTGATACGGACTATTTGGTGATGGTGGTATTATTTGTGGTTTATTATATTGTGGACTACTACCGTAAATCGAATAATTATTTTCAATATTATCTTGATTCGAATTTTGTCGTGCTGCTAATAGATTATCAATTGAATTTCTTCTAACATAAATTGTTTGTTCATTATTATTATTATCTTCAAATTGTTCTAATTTATTATTATTACTACTCATTGCCGATCTTAGGACACGTTCCAAAATTGGATTTGGTATATAACTATCATCTTCTTGATCCTCGGCAGTTGCTACTAGAATCACTTGATCACAAAATGATACACTCTTCTTTTTGCCAAGCTTCTTTTTCGTGAACTCTTCATAATTATTATTATTATTATTATTACCATTATTGTCAGTCATTGTTGTATCTTGTAATTTAATCTGATTCAATGGTTTATCTTCTATTGTTTCTAATGGAATTTTTGATAGTGTTGTTGTTAATTCAGGTGATTGAATTTGGATATTTTCAAATTTCGTTGTTAAATCCTTAACTGAATTCATTTTATTCAATTTATCATTACCGATATTTGAACATTTCTGATCAACAACAACATCTACACTACGATTTTCCGATTGATTCTTTTTCATACGTAAAACCGCCTGTTTAGCTTGTAATTCTTTCAACCAATTATCACCACCACTATTCTGATTACAAAGTTTCATTGGTTCTTGTATCATTTTTATATCAACACAATCTTGTGATAGAATCTCCTGTCGTTTATTTTGCAATTGTGCCAAAAGACTTCCTGAAGTAGTAGTATTAGTAGTTGTTGTTGTTGTTGTTGTTGTTTTAGGTGGTGGTAGTTGTTGTTGTTTCGGTAAATGTTCATCTAACGCCGATAAATCTAAAGGCGGTGGCGGTGGTGGGAATTCTTCACTAGCTTGTCGTGAATGAATAACCGACCCTATTGGACTTGGGTATGGTGGTAAATCTAAATTTTGATTAGAACCACAATCATTTGTTAATAATTCATTCGTATGATTTATTGGTAAACAACAATCAACTTCATCAACACCATCATCTTGTATATCAATTTTAATTGGACTTTGTGCTTGATGAACATCAGCACGTGTTACAACCATATTTGAATCGGGTGTATAAAACGTTATATTATTATTTGGTAATTGATGATATTGTTGTTGTTGTTGTGGAAGATATTTCGATATTGTTTCCATATTATAATTGATATGTTGATCGACTGGTAATGGATATTGAGGCCGTTCATTTTTATTATTATTATTATTGTCAATTTCACATGGAATGTCATCACTATTATTATGGTTATTGTTCAATTTGGAATTATTGTTACTAAGTTGTGAAGTTGTACGTAATGGTGGTGGTGGTGGTACTTTTGCAACAGCTAAAATCTTACCAGCACTACTATGGAAGCTTTTTCTCATTAATTTACTACGTTCTAAATTTGGATTCGTACTCGAATTACTATTGAATTCTAAATGACCTTCCGATAAATAACCACACACATTATTATTATTATTATTATTTATACCATCGCCATTATGATTACTTTTCAAATCAACACTACTATCATCAACAGTTTTATTATTATTGTTTTTTCGATTCTTATCATCAATTGCATCGGTTAAATCGGGCATACTACGATTTTTTCGCCTAATCAAACCACCCATTAGAAGTTTCCTACGTATTTTATGTTGTTTCTTATTTTTATTATTATTATTTATATTTTTATCATCATCTTTTGTTTTATTATTATTGTTGTTATCATGTTTCGATGATATTTCTGGTGCTATCGAAAAATCACGCGACATTTTATTACGATCTTCACTACGTGAACGTTTCTCGCGTATCTTTAGATTGTCTTTATTATTTTTAGTTCTTGAAAAGATACTTCTAGATTCACGTCCCGGTAATTTATCATAACTGACATAATCATTATCATTATCATTTATATTTGTGATAGTTATCTTTTTTAAAGCATCTTTCTTTTTTGGTAAAGTAGCATAGATTTCGATATTTTTCGTTGTTTGTATTTTATTATCGTGTTGTTGTTGTTGTTGTAATAATTCTCGACTATTTTGTCGTGAATGTTGTGATTTATCACGTGAATTTTGTCGTGAATGTCTACCATTATTACTACCACTACTACCTTCGCGTGTATGTCGAATTTCCAATACTGAATCTTTATTATTAGCAATATTATTATTATTACTTTGTTGTTGTTGTTGTTGTTGTAATTGTTGTTGTTGTATTTGATTTTGGGTCATTCGTCGATGTAAACTTCTAGCTCTCATTATACAAGTATTATGTTTCATACGTGCTAATGTTAATGTTTGCGGATTATTATATGGTGCATCCATTGCAGCTCTAGCTTTTGTTGCTGCTGCATTACATAATGCTAATGCTAAAACTAAATCATGGTCATCTTCTAATTGTCTTGATTTAACTAATAATTCATCAGCTTCATCACATAAAACATCACAACTTTGTGATATTTGTACTGATGTTGTATTATTATAATCTTCTGGTATTTTGGCTAAATGTCCCATTTTCATTAAATGTTGTATTGTTGTCATTGTTGAACTATCATTTGATGATAACGAATATGAATCATAACCAATATCGTAACAACCACTACTACTATTACTACTATTTGATGATTCGTTTCTTGGTAATTGTGAATTATTATTATTATTATTGCTATTAATGTTTTTATTATTATTATTATTATTTTGTCCATTCTCATGTACTTTACCAACTAAATATAGATAAGGATTCTCCATTGTTGTTGATGAGGATGATGATGCACTATTCCGATCACTACTCCAATTACCTGAATCACGTGTTCTTGGTAAATTCAAATAATCACGAAAACATGCTTCAGTACCGGATGATGAACCATTACTTAAAGTACGATGGATAATATTGTTTGGTTTTTTCATTAAATCATTAGTAGCATCGACAACATCGGCAGATTGATGTTGATATAAATTACTTTGAATTACTGATAAATTTTGATATTCGTTATATTGTTTCGGTAATGGTGGTTTTTGATGGTCCGGATTTGGTGTGATTGCACGTCTTATTGTTGTATTATTCGAAATATTCGGTTTTTCTGGACTTGGTGTTATTGAACGTTTCAAATTCGTTGTTTGATTCATTTGCAATGTTGGTCGTTTGATTGCTTTCTCATTTAGAAATTGTGTAATTTGTTTCGGTGCATTATCCGTATTAACTGGTGTACCATCTGGTAATGCATATAATAATAATAATGGCTGATAACGGCCTTTGCGACATTTTTCAACAACTTGCTCCCAATGTGGTCCAACTTCACGTACAGTTGCATCATCGAAATATATCCATACTTTTAATTTTGTATGAAAGAAAAATGTTGAATAATGTTTACCATAATATGTTACAACACCAACTAATTTATGTATACATATTTCAGCCCAACGACTATCGACAACTGTATTGAAAACATCTGATAAACGTAAATTTGTACCAATCGTTGAAAATACTTCCATTATATGTTCGAGTGTTGGCCGTTCCGAATTCCAAACTAAACCGATTGAAATAATTTCCGGTCGGTTCATTAATGTACGTCCAATTTGAATTACTGCCCCACAAGCACTCTGTAAATTATTAAAATCAATAGGTGTATAGAAGGGAGAAAAAAGGAAAAACACCTACCGGACATACACGAACATCACCCATACTGCCAGCTTTTCTCAATAATTGCCCAAACGGCTCTATATTCTGAGTACGATTCGGATTATTACGTACTTGGTAAACTAATGTTGATGTTGAAACATAATGCACCATCTATATTGGAAATAAAACAATCTTGTCAAGGTTTTTTTGCCTTTAGCTATTTATATATTTTTCAAGAAATTAACCTTCACATACTTTTTGTGTTTTTTTTCTTTTAATTTCTCAACAATAAAATTAAACACAATTACCTGAGTATACGATAATGGTTCAGATGTAGCTCCACATGAACCACAAACACTTTGTTCAACTAAAGTCATAGCAAACTTTTGATGTGGTATACAATGTCGAGCATTACACATATCTTCAGCTTCACCATGTGCTATATGCATATGAATTCTTAATAGCATATTTTCAAAACATTCAGCTGCATCATCCATATAGCCCAATTGGAAACGTTGCTGATCGAAAAAACTTCCAGCCAATGCACGCCGTAGTGCATCCGGTGGTAAGGCTGTTTCATTCGAAAATTGCAATTGCGAAAACAGCTCCTACAAAAAATAATTATTGAATAGAAAACAAAACAATTATTTATTTTCTATGTATATGTATGTTACAGGAAATGTTTTCAATATGAGTCAACGTCAAAAATTTTATAAATTCATTTATAACAAAGTCATTATATTTCGATATAGTTCGTAGAAATATTGACCATTTGTTACAACACTCAATAAATTGGAACGTGATCGACTCGTTTTTAATGAAAATATCATAGGTTAAAAGGTTTCTCTTTTATTCAT
>JAZBGX010001782.1:5436-16270 GCA_037414775.1 Zonitis immaculata
AAATACATGCGAATACACTCGCATAATCAACTATATAAGATATTAATATTCGGAAAGCACGTTTTCCAGATTTATAAAACGGTTGTCCATGTATTGATATTATAACATAAGCAGTTGGTCTAATTATTTTAAAAAAATCATCAACACATTGCAAAATTGCATCAAAACATTCCGCCACAATATCGTGTCTTGTGAAAATAAATATTATCATTCGAATTATTGTTATTAATGCTACAAATACGGAACCAAAAGCAATACTGCCAAAATGAAAACGAACTAATATTTTAAAACTATTCAATAATGGTGAATTTAATGATTGTCTATCTCTATAAAAAAAAAATATATATATATTATTGCAGCGATTCACAAAAATGTTTATAATAGAATTATTACTTTGCAAAATACCATGTTGAAACAGAACCGGCATAAATGTAATAAATACAATCAGTAATAAATTCATATATCCAAAATAATATAAAGGAGAAATAAATCATTGTAAAAATACCAATTCCATCGATTTTATAATAATAGAAGCCGGTTGATGGCATTTCTGTTATTTTACCATAACTCATAAGATAAACGTTAACTAGTAGAAAAATAGCGATCTCAAGAAATGTAAAAAATAGGTCCTATAGGCATTAGAGAAAAATTAACAAATTGAAATATATAGATTAATAATTTCAGGTTGGTGCATATGAGATTGCCGACAGGAGAAGATAAAGCAACATATTTCGGACAAAGCTATCACCATCGGTTGCCACAAACAATCAAAGAACTCGCACCACTACAAACATATCGCATGATTAAAGTTGCACCGCATCTACCACAATCGCCAGTCTTCTCTCCAACAGATTTTCAGAAATTTCGAAGTTTGCTTTTTTTTTTAAAAAAAAAAGAAGCTATTCAAAATTAGTTAAAAATCAAAATTGAAACGGCGCAAGTGTCCCGATAGATGGTTGGCTATGTGCCAAAGCCAATGGTGAGCATCCTGCCCCGAAACAAATTATTTAGTTCCTTATTCCTATGGAGTGTAGAAGGAAGGAGCAACATTTCTTATGAGACTAAATTGAGAAAATGATTTCCGAAACGGGGTGTTTAGAGGTCGCTAGTGTCGATTTCTGGGTGGCTTGTCGATTCACATGAAGCTAGCACTTTATGGAGCTTGTAAACAAAGTGAAGTTAGCACAATTTTTTCATTTTTTGTTTTAATATTTTCATTATATTCACCTTAGTAGGCGATTCTCCATTTTTTTGTTTGACTCTAATGACGGTCATCTCTTTCTTTCAAACTCTCCCAGGAATCTATTGTGGCGCCCTCTAAACACCCCATTTTAGGCCAAACTTTTTAACATAGAAAAGTTCCTCCTTCCCTTTACACTCCATACTTATTTCCATCGGCAACTTCAAATGCACTAATCTATAAAAATAAAGCTTTTATTTACCAATATTGCTAAACCAAAAATTAAAGGCATATCGTAACAAGCTGCAAATGCTTCTTTTGTTATAAATATAACGAAACGTGACGATTTGTACATCGCATACAAACAAAAAAGAAATATCACAGTAGCTATTGTTGTTACAATTCCGAAAAATAAATGAATCTTATGATCATAGACCGCATACAAATACCTAAAAAAAAATAATATATGCACAAATATAACTTATTTGATTAATAAATCCTTTCAATTCAAACCAAGAATATGCCATTGTGGCTATAGAAAGTATTAAATTCAATATGAGTGCAAACCATAAAACAAAAGACGGTATAAATTGGAATAGAATCATAAAGAGACAAGTTATAAATATTCCTATTAGAATAATTATCAAAAATTTCCAACAATTGTTACTAATTTCATTAAATTGAAAGTCTATTTCAAAATATTGAAAGGTTTCTTTCAACAAAATCAATGATTTTTCATGTGAATCTTGAGGGTAACAATATCTTCTTATTTCATTAATTGTACTAAAATATATTCTCTATCGATTATATTGGTTTTGATAAAAATTAATAATAATTACTAATTATCAGGACATGAATGAACGCATTCTCTATCAACTGAAATCCAATTGGAGTCTTTTTCTATATTTTTTTTCGCTATTTTCAATAGCCTGTATGTAAATTTGAATAAGATTATTTTAATTTTATGTAAATTTAGAATAATTCTTTTACTTTTTATCAGTGAAATCTTGACCAGAACATCCAATACCATCAATTTTATCATTTTTATAACCGCAAATATTACCACAAGTATCATACCAATTCGTGATTCTTCTAATATCAGTATAAATAAAACAATAGATTAAAAATGGTAACTGGAATTTAAAATCGAATTATAATTAATAAAAATTCATTTAGGAATTTCTAAATTCACTAACCAAAAGTAAAATAGCAATTATAAAAAATATACAACATCCTTTATTAGTAGTAGAACGGTTTTTATATGAAACTGGGAATTCTAAAGGATCCGATGGTGATAAATTGCGAAATTGGCGTAGCTGAAACATAAACAGAATAAAATGTATTTGGAATTTGGTAAAATATAGAATCTTACATCTTCTGGTTGTATATCTTTACGTAAAGTATTCGCCATTGTTCACTTCTATGTTCTACAGATTTTTTTCTAAATCTTAATATTGATAAGTTTATGAAATTCGTAATAGAAATGTCGAAATTCAATCAACTTTAATAGATATATATAAAAAAAAAAACAAAAACAATTGAATGTGAATTGATTTTTTTCAAATGTAATTTGATTAATTTTCATTTTATTCGCTCTTCTTAACTTTAGAAACAACTAAAAATCAATTGTTTCGATTATTAGGATTTAGTGAATTCCTAAATTAATCAAATTGCAATTTCATGGTAATAATCCCTTCATAATTATTTATAGCCTAAGTTGTGTCTGTAATATTCAGCTTTCAAACCAGTGTCTGGGAGGACTGCAAGAGTTCGGTCTCCCCTCTATTGGAATTTTTGCAAGTCTGTTATCAGATCAGGCATTATATCTACATGGCCGCTCCATGCTCTCGACCATTTTACAACATTCTCAATGTCACATAAAGTCCTGTCTATAAGCGTTTTACTTGTGATGGATATCTGATCACAGTACAGAAATAGCGGCGATTTATAAAACCATACATGTCCCCAGGGTACTGTAGCATTCCATTGACAGTCCATAACGGAACAAATTGTTCAGCAGTAGGAGTGCTCTAAACAATGCTTGTAGTGTAAATTGGAAACACGGTCTTATAGACAGGTCTTGACACTGCTATCTTACTATCATTGGTAGAGGTAAACTCTTATGTTGTAAGAGTTTAGTTACTAAAACTGCCACAAGTAGCGTCATAATCAGGAGGACAACAACAACAAGTTGTTATTGTTGTCTCTTTCCCGCACAGTTGGCCTCCTCTACTATGAAGCTCCTTGTGGCAGTTTCAGTAACTAAACTCTTACAAATAAGAGTTCACCCCCACTACTACTAGTGTAAAGACCTGTCTATAAGACCGTGATCGGAACACAACTTAAAGTGACATCAATTTAAGATCGGTAGACAAACAAACATAATACATGTTTTCAAAATTGATCTATTCACATGTACCAATATAAAACTCATTCTGAACTGGTTCTAGATATCTGTGAACAGAAAACTGGAACCATAAGATGCTTGGTTTTGGACGGATTTTATTCACGAACATTAAAAGTCTTATTATGCCTGTTTAATAGTACAGAATGCGTTCGAAATCTTTTTATAAACTGAATTATTAAAAGAGAGATAGATAGAGGTAAATAGACATGGAGATAGGAAGAACGAGTAGAGTGGTAGGAGAAGATGGAAGTGAGAGAGATTGATAGGGAGAGTTAGTAATAGATAGTTAAAGAGAGATCTGGTGAGGCAGTAAGTGAGAGGAAGTTAGAGAGAGAGGAGAAATTTAGAAGTGAAAGATATAAGATGTGTAACGAAATAGTAAGAGAGAGAGTGAGGTCAAAAGATAGAGGGGGCAGAGGTATAGAGAGAGAGAGAGGAAGATGAATAGAGAGATTGAGATGGAACGAAATATAGAGAATATTACAACTACAATATTATAAAATTTAATAATTATATATACATATTACATATATATATATGTATATAATAATTTTGAACATTATGTGCTTTCGCTGATCAAATCCCGAACGTTTTCAGAACGCAACTATATCCATGCATCAAAGTCCTCTACCACTTTTTTACATGCTCTACATGTTCGCAGACAGAGAACTAGAACTATATAAAGACCGTACAGTTTTACTGCGCCTGCCTAACACATCCGGGATATGATCTATGAAAACAGCTGTTATAAGTGTAAAGCTATTTCGTAACAAATAAAAATAAACACCAATTAAAAAATATTCAATTAATTAATTCTTTTTTCACCAACAACATGTTTTGATTCTTCAATAAATTCCATTAATCCTTTGGACATATAATATGGTCGAGCCATACCATCATTCATATTACTATCTTCGCAAAAACAAATGAATAATGTGTCAGTTGTGCTCTGAAAAAATCACAAAAAATTGAGTAATATTTGAAGAAGAGGGGAAAAAAAAGGAATCCTACCGTGAATACAGAGAAGCCCATAACAACAATAATTAGAATTATGATAAAACTGAATACTGTGCATATAATATCATGCTGAAATATAATTCAATTAATAAAATTATTCTAATAAGTATTGAATTGAATTATTTCGAGAACTTACGTTGAAGAGTAGATATGCTAATACAGTACCAATAAGTATAATTAATAATTCAGCCATACCTAAAACAAAACCACCCACAGATGATATAGCTGCTAAATTAACAATATTCGATAATAATAATTTGGCAGCACGTTTCCCAGATTTATAAAATGATTGGCCATGTAATGCTGTTACAATATATGCATTTTTTGTTAGAAATTTAACTAAATCACCAATACATTTCATACAACAATCAATAAATGCTTTCATTTTCTCATTTTTCGTTAATGATTTCAATAATGTACGTATTACGGTTATTAATGTTATAATAAATGAACCAAAAGCAACAGTACCAAGATGGAAACGGAACAATATTTTCATACTATTCGATATTGGTGATTCCAAAAAACGTTTATTTCTATTATAAATAAAAATTATTAAATATCATTCTTATAGAAATACAGGGTATCTCGAAATTATGAGGTAATACAACAGTGTATTCTAGGTACAAAAATAGAAGAAAAGTCTCCATAATCCATAATCATTGCCAGCTACAAGATCATTTATTTCGTGACCCTAAGCTGCTCCTTGAGCCAGTAAAAGAGATAGAAGTCAGTGGAGAATAGGATGAGTACTCAAGTAATTGGAAACCCATTTCTTAAAGGTACTTCGGCTTTGTGTGCTCCAACGAACAGGTTGCCTCGCTTCTCTCTCTTGATGGCTTCCGGAAATCTTCTTATTAGATCATTATAATGAGAGCCTACAATAGTAGCTTCCTTTTTCCAGATAATCTACCAAGTATCTCGGAATTCCAAACAAAAGGACGCTATAACATTTTGCGTGGAGCTTGCGACTTGGAATTGTTTCAGTGTCGTTGGTATAATCTCGTCCATTGGCACAGATTGAGTCAAAATTCTACCCGGATCAGCCAATAAGTAATATTCAAGATTTGCTGTTGGAGTGTCTACTCGCTTCTTCGTTTCGGCTTTGTTCTTCTGAAGTTCGTCGCTGTGGATCTCAAGAAGGGTGCCATATAAGATCCCTGTAACTTTAGCTAAAAGTGTGATGGTTACTAGTTGAAACTTATGATTTGCGCCGGTATGGGACGTGGATGGTCGTTTTTTGCTATGCTATAAATATTCAGCTTAAGCTCCTAGTGCCAGTAATCATCAATTTTTTCACAAATTTTGCGTGTATGTCCTAGGTTAACATTTTTTGCCGGGTAGAAGTATTCGATGACTTATTACTTCGTATTCCTAGGTTTTATTCAACGTTAACTGATGAGGGTTCAACGTTACTACTATGGAAGTTATAATAAATCGTGGCGTAAGAAAAATAACTGATCCGATCGGGAAAAGACCAGCGAGTACCATATTTGTGTAAACAATTATGAATTTTCAAGTTCTTATAACAAAATTGAAAAAAATCGATGCACAAGAGACTTGGGGCGAAATTTGTAACCAACCCACCCACAAATTATGACAATCTTAATGATACTATGGAATTGTTCACAGTAACCAATGAAGCCTTGAATGCTAACCGATAATATTGAATTATTGGAGCTTTTTTTGAAGTCTAGAATACACTGGTGTCTAGTTTCGGGACACACTGTATGCAGTCCAAAAAAATTACTTAGCAAAATACCAAGATGACACAGCTCCAGCAACTGTTAAATATTGACAACCGCTAATAAATTGTGTTATCCAAAATGTTATAATTGCATTATAAGCCATTGTAAATTTCCATAATGGATCTTTGTTATATTCGTAAAAGCCTGTTGTTTTGTTCTTTTCAAGTTTACCATAAGTTAAAAGGAAAATTGATGTTAATGCAAAAAGGCCGACTATTATCATTTGACCGATGAAATTCTGAAATAAATAATAAATTTGCATCGACATATTTTATAAATATATTAAATTGAAATTACCAAAACAGGTAGTCCAATCAATAATGGCATATCGAAGATAGCTTTTGTTGTTTCTTTCATTAAAAGCACAACTAAACGTATACGTTTGAACATAACTGCTAATACTATAATGATAATAATTGAAATTATTGTCATTAAAATTGCTGTTGTTTGATAAAAACTTCTTTCGTCTCGTGGTATACGATCTTTTAATGAGAAATAGAAGTACCTAAATAATAATAAAAGAATAAAACAATCGATTAAGTTGCTCTTTGCTGTTTTGTTTGCGATTGTCATACCAAAGAGATGCAGCTCCAGCTACGAAAAGAGTAACAGTCAATGTTAAGCAACCCCAAACAACTAGAGCCGGTGTAAATCGAAATAATATCATCAGAACAAAAGTTAAAACAATACCAATTAGAATTATTATAATAAATTTCCACCAATGTGCTCCAATCTCAACAAATTTATCATTTGGATCAAAAGTATCATCACTTTTATTATTATAATTGTAATTGAATCTATTATTATTGTTGTCGGGATAGCAAAATTTCAGTCCATCTATAATTTTACTAGAATTCATTTAATACTACTGTTATTATTATTGAATTGAAACAAAAATTATGATAATTACTAATCGCTAGGACACGAACTGACACATTGTCGATCAATTAAAGTCCAATTCATCATTTTGTTTTTTACATTTGCCGAGAATTGCAAAAATCTAGAAGAAACCAAAATCAATCATCTTTATATTATAAATTGTTTGTGTGCGAAAAATTTTACTTTTCATTCGTGAAATCTCGACCGGAACATTCAATACCATCAATTTTTTTATTACGATGACCACAAATATTACCACAAGTATCATACCAATTTGTAATTCTTCTAATATCAGTATAAATAAGACAATAGATTAGAAATGGTAACTGGAATCAATTAATCAATTAATTGATATTGTTTTTGTTTCTTGTTTTTTGATAATACTAACTAAAAGTAGAATTGCTATAATGAAAATTATCGAAAATTTCTTATCAGTAGCGACACGATTTTCAGGTAGTGCTGGTATATCTAAATCGTCTATTGTTGTTCTTGGTTGGTTCAATTTTCGGAATTCGTGTAGCTGAAATTTTGAAGAAACAAAAATTAAATATCAAATATCCCATAATATACATCACCAATGACAATGTACAGCAAAAGAAGTTTAATTAAAAACCGAGAGTAAGAAATCAATAAAATAACGTTTCTTCTAACTTTTTATTATAATTAGATAATTTTTGTAAGAATTACAATAGACAATGTGGTATTTAATTGGTTTTCCAAAGATCGTTCCAAAGATATTCTCTTATGTGAGTCGAAAATTCAAGAAAAAGCTTCAGAAGCTGCAAAGCATCCAACAGTTGTATTGAGGTCCATTTCTGTAGAATATCAGGTAAAGTTGCGAAGGGAGCATTGAGAATTTTATTTTGAGCTTATATTGTTGGATAAAAAGGAAAACCTATGCTGTAATTGGGAAGTACAGATGAAGGTCTCGATGTTTCAAAGAACTTCTCTGTTAGTTGGCGTTTTCATGAACAAACATGGATGAGCAGAAAAATAATGATTGAATGACTGCAAAAATTTGATAGAAAAATTATTAGAGAAAACAGAACAGTGATCTTGTTGTTACATAAAGCGACTTTGCACTCATAAATTCATTTAGAAAATGTTTATTTAATTCTCTTGCCATCAAATAGTACAGTTCTCTACAAAGTGCTGAATCAGGGAGTTATGAAAATTTTCGATAAGCCTCTCAGTTCAAAGACCATTTTCAAATGTTGATTATCTAAATTTAACTGGACATTTAGAAAAAGAGCATCGTTATTGCTATTGCTCTTATATGAGTTATGGAGTTATGGAGCTATACAAAGTTCATTATTGATAAGAAGAGGAATAGAGGAAATGCTCAGTTCATGTGCCACCAGTATGGAAGTTGCCCGAACTATTTGACCGAGTGTTACTATATATTAAGCAATTGCCATAATGGTAGCTGTAAGGAGATAATCGAAAAATGCTACTAAAACATATTATTCCCTTTTAAAGTTTGATTGAATTTTATAATGAAAATATGGATGGGGCTTGTGATCTATCGAGTCAATCAGTCAGATTATATGACATGGATCGAAAAATTGATAAGTGGTGCCACCAATTGTAAACTCATAGATTGCTTACTGTGAAATGCAGAGTAGAAATGCAATATACAGGATGGTCCTCCAGGGGCTTTCCTGGTCTTGTAGGAATTCTAGTTCTAGTAGAGGAAAAAAATGCATTCGAAGATCTAAAGTTTGGGAAATCGTTTTAACGTCAAAATGTTCTCTAAATATCCGTTTTTTTTTGCCAGAGTTACAAGACCAGGGAAGCCTCTGGTGGACCGCCCTGTTTTTAGATTTTTTTCAATTGCTCTTACTGAGTTGCTAATAACTTGTGGTGGAAGCTATGCGAAGGTTGTTCGTAAATGACAGTATTAAAAACCACCTGCTCTCTTCAAATTATTAAACGTAGGAGATCATTTACCGGTTGAATGCCCTACAAGAAGAAGATCTTACAACTGCACAAAAAAAAAGAGACAAACTAGAACTACTATGAAAAAAAATTGTTTCACTGCTTATCATACATAACTACATTGCTCATGATAACAGCAAGATTATCCTAACAGACGTTAGACTCATGATAGTGATACTGATGATGAACCTATTTCGAATGTATTAATAAGATATTCATTGAGCATATAACAAATTTTTTCTCACGATCAAATGACTTCGATAGATTAGAGGAGACAAAAAAAATTATTACTCCATGTCGTAGCGTTAGCAAAAAAAAAACACCAACAATTCCAAATGATTTAGGAGTACATACAGGATGTCCGTTTTTCGAGCAACTTTGCCCCAATTCTTATCTCTTATAATAAGCGAGATCCCTATGGTTAAGCTCGAAAAACGGACACCTGTATAATTAAAACCTGGTTCCGTTTTCTAGGACATAAGCGGAAATAAGCTCATAGTTGAGCGGACATTCTCCATTGGCCTATTAGTTTCACTGTATAATTTGAATGAGGAATTTTAGTTAGAAATCTAAAAATAAAACCTTGAAAAATGTTCGATTATTTTTTTTTTTCCAAATTCTATTCTATAATAAAAATAAATAGAAGCATATGGCTAAATAATAAAAAATTATAGATAAGATAACAATAATTTAAACTATTATATTTGATTTGTTAATTATATTCTCTATATATTTCGAAATACAATTTTAGGATGTTTCGTCATATTGTATTATAATAGCAGAGCTGCATTAATTTATTTAGAAAACAAGGTTGCAGCGGCCTTGCCCTTTTAATTATTAAAATCTAATATCTCTTTAATTAGTATTTTATAGATTTTGGTGAATAAATTGAAAGAAAAACTTCTCACCTCTTCAGGTTTTAAATTTTCACTTAAACCAGCTCCCATTTTCAACAAAATCCAATTGCGTTATCTATAAACAATTATTATTAATCGTATATATAATTACAATTATATATATAATTATTTATAGAAAATTGACGATTGTAGTACCTAATAAATAAAACAGGTATGCTATATGAATATTAATTATAATTGTTTATGTTAAATTCAAGGAGATTATATAATATTACTGTATTTTTGTTTATTTATTTATTTATTTTTTGAATGAAAGTTCAATTTAAACGAACCGCACACAACTACAACTCTGAGTTGACGCCTCTATAAATGTTGAACTATACCTCATTTTATTTGTGCGTTGTTATAATAAAATAGAGGTCAGATCATGAAAATTGTGCTGTAGAATTTCACTATAAAACCAAAATAATTTTAGTTATAAATAAATCAATATCGAATTTTATAAAACATCAAATCTTGCCCTAAATTCGTTATTTTACAAACCAATTATCAACAAAATATGAATTGAATTATTCGATTAAATTTATAATTATTATTGTTGTCGAGAATTATAATCAATTTGAATGAATTGGATTTGTTGAATTATCAAAATTAATATGTATAGTCCTCCCATTATGACTTAGTGACTTCAATAACAAATAACAATAATAAAGCTTAGATATTAAATTCGTTTCGTAATAGTTCCACTTATATTAGGTATTGTTTGTTGTTGTTGTTTGTGTCGATTTTCTAAATTTTCCAAATTTTTCTT
>JAZBGX010001783.1:0-11228 GCA_037414775.1 Zonitis immaculata
TATATATATTGTTGATTTTCGGTTAACATTGCGTAAAACTTATAAGAATTTATTGTAAAATGTATTTATATGATGTTCGTCAGTATCTACTATACCGGACGTATTGTCGTCGATTTCTATTAGTTTAAAGTAAAATGTCGATATTTCGTTTATTTTCGATAAACATAAATTTCGGTATAACCAAGGTTAAAAATCGACCGTATATACCCGTGGGTGCCGCATTTCACCACATCGCTCCATAAATTTGCTAGTTAAATCCTATTATAGAGAAGCCGAAATATTTGAATAGTTAGTTTAAGGGGCTAATCTGGGTATTTGTCAGATTTACCTTAAAGAGGTCGTCATTTAAATTGAAAACGACGATATTTATAGTTAATCATTGCTTAGTATAAAATAAATATATAGGTAACAATTATAATTGTACGTAAGATAACAATATCTAATTAATCATGTCTTATAAATAAATTGTTGTTGTATATATTTGTATGTTTGCTTATATATTTCAACCCTTAGAAATAAATCATTTGGATTTACGAGCCAATCGGATATATTTCCGTAAGATGCGTTTTGTTTTTCTTTTATTTTTTTTATCTAGTCAGCAAAAATACTCAGTTATTTAGCCTATTTCTCGTTATTGTACATAAAATCTACTATATAGAATTTTATAGCGAACAATACTGTTTCCCAATTTTATACGAACCGAATTTTAACGTTATATCGGTTGATATAAACAAATATAGCTTGGTTTTATCGAAAATAAATAGATATTACTAAATATAAACCACTAATAATATAATAATCGATAATTCTTGTATAACTTAACACAATATTTCTTAAACAATAAAAACCTTAATTTGATCTAGTTTATTATTTCAATTAACATAAAATTCTCATTTTATTAAAGAAAATTTATAAATCTGTTAGTCAAATTTGTAACTCATTATACAACACTCAACATTATATTTATATTATATTCTTAATGATTGTTCTATAATATTAGATTTATTAATCCAAAAATCGACGAAATTTATATAATAAAACCGACTTTTGTTCATAATATAAAATTTCCAGTTCGTCTAATAATTGATATAAAGTTTCTATTTACCAACATATAAATTCGTAAATTATGAATTAGTTAATTTCTCCGTTATTATTTCCATATTCTTATTTACACATTTAAACAAGAGTAATTTCTTTTTAAAGTAACTTTTTAAGTGCTTTAATCCTGTGAAAGTATCTTCTCTGTGTAATAAAAACCATCAACACTAGAGAGAAATATTATAAAAATATATTAAACAATTTTTAATTGTTTATTTGTTAATTTCCATATAAATTAATTATTTTGGCAGAAATCTACATTTCAAACTGCCACTAGCATTCACACTACATACATACATTATAGAATAAAACTGGAAAAAACTAAACAAAAATTCTATAAATATTCAAATCGGGATTTCGTTTAAAGTAAATATATGTATATGGTATATTTGTGATCCTCAACCTATCGATTGATTCTTTATATATTCTGTTAAATTGATAGAGTACAATAATTTTCAATGGAATATAAAGCATTGTAAATTAAACAAAATAATAAATTACGAATTAAATTTCATAATAACCTTATCTATTTTTGAGCTTGTGGGTATTAGCAGTGACTATAAGGCCCGTATATAGACACGATATTTTTTCAAATATAAGAGACTACATTGATTTGTTTCAATTCAAATGATCAAATGAATATTTAGACTAGATGCAGTTTTATTTGATGAAGAAATATGGGAAAATATACGGTTCATAAGAGACTATATTGCTTATCAACAAAGTAATGCAGTATAGTCGTTGAAATTCACTGTTTCAGAAATTTAAATACACAACGGACTTTAAAAATTGAATTTGTTCTGTTGACTAAAAACTGTAATTCATTTTATATTCCAATCAGTACTAACAATAATTCGAAATTTACTTATTAGGAATAAAACTATTATAACTTAGAGGTTTCTTTTAATTCAATATATAAATGCGAAAATACTCATTAAAAAAACCAACTAGAATTTTCAGCTAACAAGATTCTTTATATTTTGAGTACTAAGATCGTTGATGTTAAAATTAAAAATATAATAATGTTTCTACTATGTCTATGGTAGAATTTTTTTTGCAGGCAAAAATATTCGATAACGGTCCTAACTTTATATTTCTCCATTTTCTTGTTGATTCTATCTGACTGTATTCAAATGAATACACTTCCGAAATATGAAATTGTATTAATACGAACCTTGCTACCCAATTTTTGTTATCGATTTTTGTAACCACTAAAAATACACGATTATCATTACTCATGAAGCACGGTCTTGTATATAAACGTGATAATTGAACTTATTTCAGAAGAATCGATAGATAGCAATTTTTTTTTCGAAATTTTAGTGAAAAACTTCAAGAATTCTCCAATCGCGTTTTCAATAAAATGATAATAATAATAATAATAATAATAATACTAATAATTATAATAGAGTGTTATCGATTTTGAATCCAATTTGATGTTCCATAATATTGCCGCTCCAGGTGATCGCTTAAATTTAGTTAATAATGAATCAGGCTTCTGTCGTTTCAACTAATTGATCTGACATCAATTAAAGTTTATCTACTTAAAAAAAAAATATGTTGTTTTTCGTATCCTTCGACGAATTCTACAACAATTCTAGTATTTTTCAAATAAAATAAACAATTCCCATGAAATAATGAGCTTATTGTAAAAATTTAATTGTAAAAGGATAAATTTTATAAATAATATATTTCATTTTATTGGAAAGTACAAAAGTTTTATGAGCAAATTTTGTATATATTATGATTAATCAATAATTGAAAGAAACACGAAATACTGTTTATTTTGTTATGTTAGTTCTGGTAAATTTTTGTGCCATTTCATATTCTGTAAAGTTCCGGTCGTAATTCTCATTTGTATCTACACGTGTTGTATTGCGGTAATAATTTAAATGATCTTGTTTAGCTTTTTGTTGTTGTTGTTATTGTTGTTATTTTGATGTTTTCAGTCAAAAGTTTGACTTGATTTATTATACTGCTGTTATTTATTCCAATATGTTGAAGAGTTGAAAAGTATAGTGACCTAAACCATACTTATATAGGAAACTAATCCATATTTAAACTTTACTATACAAGTAGTATAGTAAGGACAAAAAAACAACAACGACGAAATACGATATTCTAAAATATACATGGTTTAACTCAAGAAATGTTTAATGGGTGTCAAAATTTACTATTAACGTTATATTGACATCTAGAATATTAATAATAATATTACTATATATTTTTGTAGATAATATACAAATTCGCACAAGTATAATCAATATTTAGAATATCATTAGCTTTATCGAATTTGCCGTATAGAAATAAGTTTTTTTTTTTTTTAAATATACATGTCGACAATTGTATTTTTATACCAAAAAAAAGGTACTTTGACAAGTTTTCACAAAGTAACATTCTATTGACTTGTACGTTTTTTTTCTTCTTCTTCAATTTGTAAATGATATACTTATACTCACAAAGCTCTACAGTTCTCTTTGACCATACAGAAGAATATTCGAAATAAATTTATACAAAAATAATAATAATAATAACGAAATTCAATCGATAAATAGTAATAAATACCTAATAGTTGTGATATTATAAATGATTATATTAATTGGAGCCTACACAGTTGCATTCAATGAATAAATTAAGTTGAACGCACTGTTTAGTTGTATTAATTTTATAGAAGGTTTAACGATTTAACAGCACGATTGACTCCCCTTTTAACGCTAATATTATATAATGTTGTGGGGTATATGTGTGAATATTCATTAGGAACATCGTCATATTGTTGGCTGGATAGATATACAAGCTTGTAGCAATAAAATTAATCTAATTACAAAAGGTGCTTTGATTATATGTACATTTGCAGGAAAAAAACCCGTTATTTTTGGAATAATACCTAGAAAAGAAGGTTTTACTGTAATAAAATGATAATTTTTAATGAATTATAGTTTATTAATGCGTTATAATTTTGATGAGTTGAAATTCTCGGTTTGATTAATTTTGTGTGCAATAACTATTGGAGATTGTAATTTGTATACGCAACCAGTAATTGTAAATTAATTTACCATTAATTGTTCCATTTGTATTCACGATTTATTTTTTATTTTCTAATATTACAAATAATTTTTATAATTCGATTAGACGTTGTCGTACTTGATATAGATTATATTTGACATAAGTTTATATTATGTTATTTAGATAGGGTTGTATTTCCTTTCAGGAGTTGAATTATGACGTAGTTGACTTTGTGAGTCGTCTCACTTACTGTGCGTCAAAATATAATGCAAACATGTATTGACTGACGCCCAGGGTCATTTAGAATTTCCCGCAGTCTATATAAAGATTATAAAATCTTTTGTGTGTATCATCCTATAAAATTTTTTTATACTGTATGTTTGACGATCAATTAACACGATGGAATGGTTTGGAAGAGAAATGAATTCATAGAAAATTCAATTTTTTTTTTTTAAATAACAAAACTTTATATCTCATCCATGATACAAAATATTTGCAAGTATAATAAAAATATTAAATATTAGATCACAGTATAACACACCTGTGTTTTACCATAAATTCCCGTCATATGGTATCTGTCATTACCCTGATGTGGTGGTGATATTATTAATATGAGAAAGGGTAGTGCATCTACAATTATTTCAATTACACATATATTTTTTGTCTTTTGCTTATATCCGGTTAATTGAATTATCGAAAAATCATATTTCATAATTAATAAGAATTAGTTTGTTGAGAGAAAAATAAAAAAAAAAAAAAATTTAAGAATCGCTATTTGTTCATTTTTTACTCTTCTAATAAATGGCAAGATTATTGTTTTAAATAAGAAAAATTAGAGATCGTTATTTTAAAATCTTATTAATCTTTATAAATTTCGTCATTTATTAACATTTGTTTAGAGAATATTTTTAATTTTTATATTCTATATTTTCGACCAAATATACATATACAGAGTTAATCTGCAACACTTAATCTTTGAAATTTCTTAATAATTCCAAAAATTCTAGCTACATCAACGACAATTAGTAAATCTAGATTTCCCGATGTAAGAATCACAAATTTGATATCAATTTCGGCGCTCTCTATACATAATTTTACTTTACTGAATCAGAATATATCTGTTCTGTCCAATAAACTATGGCTAACGTGACATGAGAATCTAGAAGGCAGTTCAATTTTACAACGAAAATGTACTCTTGTGTAATTCATCTAACTCTACTGGTTATTTAGTTAATTACAGTTGAAACGTTGAGTTTTATAATAATTAGCGTGGCGCATCCACCAAATTTATACTAATCATGTATTCAAATATTCCTTTATTTATTCATCTCTATCATATCGTATCTACTGTTTTAAAAGGTTTGTCACAAAATTTTCTAAAAATCAAAGACTAAACATTAGAAACGGAACAAAATTAAAATTATTAGACAAAAAATATGTATTCTGTTTCAGCAAAGTAATAGAGTGTATCTAACGCCCTAAATAGACAGTGACAAAATTGGCATCACATTCGAGATGTACACATCAAAAAACATAGATTCACCAATTTTTGTGTTCATACGGCTAAAACTTTCGAAATTATCAAGAAATTCCAAGCAACTAAAATTTTCAATAGCTTGTATCTTGTAAATCCGCAACATGTAATATATATGAGGCATATATTAAGCTCATGAATCATCAATCAGAGATTGCCTATTATAAATGAATCATCCTGTATATGGCATGCTTTATTAATACGGCAAACAATAATTTTTTTTTTAGAAAAATGATTACGAAAATAACAAAAACAGTTGCAATGTTCACAAACACGGAACAATTCCAAATAATCAAAAATTATGTTTGTTATTTTTTTAGCTGTTGTTTTTGTTATTAGATTATCTTTAATAATGTGCTTTTTTTTCTTGTAGAATCGATTCTAGTCGAAAATTTTCCGGTAATATATTCATTCCAAATTACCATCCGACTATGTAATTAAAGTTGTTCAGATTTATTTCTAGGGCAAACAGAAATTGCCGATATCGATTCCGATAAAATTACTAATATTATTATTAAGATAGAAGATATTTTTTTTTCGTACAAAGTAGAAGTTATTCGTTTTAGATCTATAAATAGTATGTATAGGCATTTTAAACAAGGAGAGACAGTTTTAGACTATCTATAGTCGACTTATATCAAAAGACTTATAGTTGGCTTGGGACCGATGATTTACGATTAGTATGATTGAATTTAAGTGAAAATCTTGGAAAAAAAATTGTGTTCAAACGTATAATAGTCGGAAATATTGTATATTTGTGAACCATCGATTTTCACGGTTGAATAATTATGGTCTATCCATTAACCGAAAACAGGGTTGTAAATACCAATATATAAAAGTTGTTTAAAATGTACAATCTATTAATTAATTTAACGATTTGTTGCAATTTTTTTTTATAATGTAACAGTAGGAAAAAATAATAAATCACATGATTCGAATGCATTTGGTAATATCGAACTATAACGAAATATGGCGTGATTAGAGTGCGTACTATTGTTAGTGTTTTGGATGTTACCAGGAATTATAAATCCATTGAATATGCAATGTACCGTCGTAATATCGGTTCTTAGTTATAACGATAATTTACATATTCGATGATAACTGAAGATATAGTCTAAAAAAAAATACTAGAAAAAAAAAACATAAATAAAATATATTTTTGCAGATGTTCGTTCATTTTCATCACTTTTTCACTTGAAATGGTTTGTTCTTTATGGTTTTTGCCCCCATACACTCTTTTTATCATTTATCCGTACAATTTCTATATAGAAATAGCAGTCGTTTATTAAACGAAGATTCGAAATTAAATTACCATAAATCTTATAATTAATAAAGCGATCCTTCGAATATTTCTACAAAATATAAGTATAGATATAGATCGTATCATACAATTTAATCTCAATGTCAGTTATCATAAGATTGTCTACAATAGAATAGGAAAGATTCAACTATCACGTATTATTCACAACAACAAAATACCGGTATAAAGGACCATTCCTTTGTGTCTCTTGTGTCTACCTACGTGATCTTTGTATTGCCAGAATTTTTCAAACAATAATAGGTAATATCGACCACATTATGAACCAGTGAACAGTATCAATGTTGCCCAGAAAAAAATATATACTAGAAGAAAAAGAGAAGAAGAGAAAACGAAACAAGTGAAAAAATAGCTGACATGCCAGTTCATCTTGTAGCACATACTCTCTCATATAAAGCAATGTTATTTTAAAACGCCGTCAGCTATCGCAATAGTGATGTATCATATTTTAACACAAATTCTAAGATATGTTCAATTTGACTTTATACATCTTGATGAAAAAACAACAATATACAAAGATAAGGATTAATTGAACGAATTATTGATAGAATAAATTAATAATATTTGTATATATCTAGTGGTTGAAATGCAAATTTGGCGGATGCGCCGGGCAAACCCCAAATTTTTCCTTAACAATACTCTACTGTTTTCTTATCGTAACATTATTTAAATTCACGACAATATTTTTTGGAACATGGACAATATTGTGAAGCTGTCGATTTTTGTTAAAAAATATATCTCGGATATTCTTTTTTTTTTTTTACAGTCAACACATTTTTTTGGATGTTCAAACGAAATATTCCACTACTCTTTGTTTTGTGCTTTTGATTAAATATGATTGCGAAATTTAATTAATTTTTGATTATATTAAAATTGAATTTTTAATAATAGTAAGTTGATTTTATTAATCAATCTCTAGAGTGATTCAATGGTTCAACATTATGCCGTCTCTCCCTACAGTATCGCTTGTTATATCATAATTTGATTTATTTATGTTCAATTCAGAAACTCTGATATATAGCGTGACGGAGCCCCAATGGAGCACGTTATCGGTCTGTGAGCAATAGCACAAAGACAAGAGGAACGCTAGTTGACATGTCGTTATTCTATAGAAAAGGTTGGTTTCTATGCGTTTATTGATAAATACATTTGTGTTGTGTTCTGATTGTAAATCCAAATATATCAGATAGTTGGTCTATATACATGTCATTTATGTGGTGTGTGTGGTTGAATAATCATTTCCAGATATAAGTATATTCATTAATGGACATTTGGGGGCGAATTTCAGATTTAATATAACATAAATTGAAAAATTGCTTCATTTCGATCAAATTAAACTTTGCGAAAGTTGTGTTAAATTGAATTTTTCAATATTACAACTTTAACTACTCTTATAAATACATAAATTTATCAAGATTTGACTTTGAAAGGCTAATATTAGCGGAAATCGAGTTTTGATTATTTTCCATAAAATTACTCTAACAACAATTCAATAAATTTCTATTATTTTAATTTTAATTCGAATTGATAACAATTTATTTATTATTGGCTTTACTGATGTGTTTTCGAATTCTGATGATGTACTGTATGGTATGTATAGCAGAATTGGTTATTCTCTAGTATAATAGAATCGTCTTGAAAAAGGATCTGAACATATTGGACTACGAATTAAGATGACACAGCACGTTTGATGGCGATGATCTGTTAAAACGGTTGATCTTATTGTTGATGTCGACTAGAAATTCTAGAAAGATTGATTATTGCAATAAATCAAGATTGATTTCGTTTTTTTAAGGTTGAATTTTTATTGTTTAAATTGTTGATATTATACATATACGATTTGAAAATATTATATGTTGGCGTGTTATAGTAGTAGTTAGACAAAAGTAGCTTATTTGCGTGATATATAGATAGAGCTACGCCTTTAAAAAAAATTTTAGTTAATAAATATTCTAGAAAGTTATGTGGAACTGATGAGCTGGAGGCGATGTCGCGCCTAGCTGTTGATAGTGATAGAGACATTAATTGCCAAGTCCGGTGTACAATAAGAAGCTTGAATAAATGATGAGTTATTTCAATACTAAGGACCGGCTTCTATGTAAACATCATGTTGATCATATGTCAGTAAAAGGGCCTGTGCGGTTCTAGTTAATGAGAGTCTGTAGGTGGTGCAGTCCGAATTTGTCTGCGTTGTAGTGGCGCGCAACTCCGGACTCACTCAAAGCCACGCGATTCACAGTCACCGCATACAAACGCTATCACTTCTATAGTTAAGTGTTGAATACGGTTTGAAATACAAAAGTTTCGCATATGGACTGTGTTCGGTAACCGATAACGGCCTGTGTGTCTAGTGCCGTTGTTTTAGTGGTTGTGCCAATGATATTGCCGCTCAATGTGCCCTACAAACGGCCGTTTTCTATTCTTTTGCCTACTGGTAATTGCCGGTAAGTAATATAAATGATGCAGAATAATGTTTATTTGGTTCAAAAAACGCGATCGCATTGCACATTTAACGGATCACGCAATATCTAGCATAACACGGACCAATAATTGCTCTTAGTATTTCAATAACAATAAGTCCTTAATACTGGATAATCTTCAACACTTTTGAACGCTACTACTATGAATACTATATAGCAAATATTTTCCGGAAAATGCATTATATTTGAATAGATAGTGCAACGATAATCGGCAACAAGTACAATTACAGAAAATCGAAAATTACAGGATACTGCAATAAATTATTATCATTTTATATAAAAAATAGGAATAATATCAATTTTTTTTATGTTATATTGAGATATTCTAAAAAAATTTACATAATTCCTATCTGTAATGATTGTTTAACATGATTTATTGTTGCCAATTTATTTGTATTCAAAAATATACACTGATTTTTTTCTCTCGTCAAAATCGATGAAACTAAAATGATCCACTTCTATACATAAATTTACTAGGGCTATTAAGCCCCGAGGGTAGGTTATGCGGCCTCAATTTTCTATCGTCGTTATGTCGCAATAGCGGACGACCCTGGTGCTACGGGTGATATTTCCTAGCTATTCATTCAGTTGAACTAAAAATGCATAAATCTAAAAAACAAAAAAAAAAAAACCGCTGACATTTGAAATATATATCGAAGAAATATAAAAGTTCCAAATGGAAATAATAATTTTATTAATATAAGAATTCGAGAATATTCATCAAAAATTTCGGAATTGATGGTAGAAATCGAAAAATCCCTACAAAGTCTCGATATTAAAAATTTTCATGATAGATATAAATTGATAGAAACTTGGCACGTTGCTTGTTCGTCATTATTTGTCTTCAGTTTGTTCAACCGAATTATATTGCGAACAATTTAAATTCAATGCATTTATTTTGCTTGCTTGGTATATCGTTTTTTTTTTCATTTTTCGGAATTGGCGAAGCTGCGATTTTACAATTTAAGCTAACATTATTATAATATATGCGTATTGAATTTGAAATGTTTCTCATAAATATATGGCACGACACCTTATTTTAGTTGAGATTAAGGTATATTACATAACGGATAACCTGGATTTGGTAAAAATCTGTAATTGAAAAAAATAATAATAAAATGTTCCTTATATATAATTTATAATATTTATATTAATTGTAATTTGTTATAATTATGATGTTGTAATATAATTCTAATTGGATACTTGACTACTAAATTATAAATAGTATATTGTGTTGAGTCATTCAACTCTATTGTTGTATCTCGTAATGCAGATACTATAGGAGATCTGTTTATTCAAGCTGGAAACTACAAAATACAACATAGTACTGATTCGGAATTTATTAACCCACAATAACTTAAATCGAGCACTCAACATATGTTCTTTTTTTCTTGCGGAAGAGCTTCATAAATCTTTTTTTTTTTTTGAACAGACTACATAAGCTCTGTAATATATTTTTTACTACATCCAAAATGTATCATTAACAAGTTGTGATACTATACAATATGTCTCATACAAATATTACGGACTTACGAGATACTGACAAGGAGAGGGCACGGCCTCGGGAACTCAGTTTTCGATGGGACTTGGTATAAAAGTAGTTCTGCTTGAGGATATTCACCCCTTGAAATAATAGCGTCCAATGGCCAGTCAATTTCGAGAAAAAGGCCTTTGAAATATTTTAACGTACCTTTTATACCAATGAATTATAATTCATATCAACAACGCGACAGCCCAGTTGGTTGCGTATTTGGTTTCCGTGTAGATTCTCCGTGTTCGAGTCTCGCGCTTG
>JAZBGX010001784.1:0-10537 GCA_037414775.1 Zonitis immaculata
CCGATTAGCATTCGCTATGACGATAAATAAAAGTCAGGGGCAAACATTAGATTTGATTGGATTATATTTACCAACAACTGTCTTCGATCATGAGCAATTATATGTAGCATTATCAAGAGCAAGATCTTTTGATAATATAAGACTACAAATTGACAACATTGTACACCGTCAGCACAAGGCTGACAATGAGGAAAATACTACATTTACAATCAATGTAGTTATCCGTGAATTATTACAGATTAATATCAACCAGTAATTGAATCTATCACTCTAAGGCCTAGCGCAGACTACAGACTTTTTAACCGGCCGATAGTTTGGTCGAGTTGGGCTGTTATCGCGCACACTGGGCCAATTGAACAGTCGGGTTGGTGGTTAGTGCGCAAATCAGACAACAAATGGCTGTGCGTTCTCTAACGATTTGCTAGTTATTGATGAACGCTTAAAGGCAACGTTCGCATTATGAAAGTTATATCAAGAAAAAATCTCATTTTGTTCATACAACGGAGAAGAAGAGCGAAAAAGAGATACCGAAAGTATTGGGTACATCCCATTAACAGCATTAGATTATTGAATGGAAAATTTTACACAATCCATTCCAAATTACTAGAGTATTATTATTATTTCAAAAAAATGAATGATTAAATGATAATTGACGATAATAATAACAATAATGATGAAATCAATATATTGAGATAAATTTTCTTTTCCAGTAAAAAAATTAGAGAAGCTGGTCGAAGAACATACAAAAGAAATTAGAACAACAAACTATAAAATCGATTTAGTTTTGGAGATACTCCGAAAAAAAAGAGGAGACTCCACAACCCAAAAAAACAATATAAAAGAAAAAGGAAAAAAGTGAGAGATGGTACCGGCGTCGTCGGGGCTACAATCGTCGCCGCGAATTAATATATTTTTAGTCACATTCAACTGCATATAAACACAAATCTGGTTCGGAAAAACGAAAAAATAAAAGGAAAATCGAGTTACTACAAACAGCGGCTTTGAATCCAAAGCAGTCCAGAATTTCTTTCACGTCTACGTCTCAAGAGCTTAAAGATCCTCAAAATCAGAACAAAACGCAACCAGGTTAATGACTTAAATTTTTCAATTTTTCTATAATTCAACAAGTCCAATTAATAGTTTACTAGCAAGAAGCTTTACTCATGGTTTCACTTTCTAATTTATTTTTATTCTCGAAATTAAAGCGATTGGACTCTATCAATATTATCTGTTTAAGACAGAAGTTACGTCTATTTTAGAATAAACTATTTAGTAATTAGAATTTTTAGTAGAATTTTAATATGAAACAATTACATAGCTAATATATGATTAATCGACAAAAACAAGGAAAATGGGGTAAGCTCAAGTATGTTTCGCATTTGGATTGGGCGGCTATACTATTTATTTCTTATTCCATTACTTTATATAATTTTAAACGGAAATAAAAATATTTGCTCGTATTATCAAAAATAAGATTTTTTATCTATAAGTCATGTATATAGGTGACCCTAACCCCAACAAATTGACTAATTTATCGATCAAATATGAATTCAATTTCTTATTTTATTCCGTATTGGAAGTGGAGACACGTTACAGTTGGTCGGATAAACATCATTGGTTTACTAAAAGGTTTTTTTTTATAGGACCATCATCATCATCATCATCAATATTGCAGTCAAACAAGAAGTCGGATGTTGTTTCGCATGGAAGTAGTTCAGAAAAGAGCATGGTAGCGGCAGCTGTTGTACAAATCAGTCATGACACTGCACAAGTAACAAATGTTTGCATTTCTAACCCTATAGAAACAATTTTTCCTGGTCCTAGCGATACCGGAGCAAATATCAATTGCGTCGCGCCAGCGTCACTTACTTTAACAGACGACGGTGACAGTCAAATTCAAAAACTGTCTGAATTTGTTCTGTCAAGAAAAAATGCCACCACTGCAGAGTAATTGAATTTTTTGTCTGTCCATCCTATCCAGCCCTCGGGCGATAGAAACAGCTTACCTTTTGACGGGAATCGAGTTTATTGCCGAAAGTTACCTACCGGAACTTCAATTCGATGAGAAGCTATCTCTTACTCTATAGTAGTTTATAGAATTAAATAAGATATTTTGTACCACCCGCATATGTTTTTCGTTTGACGATACAAAGAAAGAAGAAGGGGGAAGGAGTCCATTTATTGATGGTGTTACTCCCTCCAGAAAACATATTTATGAACAACTCGTCAAACACGATGAAAGTCACAATCATCAATTAGCCGTGGTCGCCTTTCTAACAGCAAAAGAAAAGGGAAATGTTGAACAACATCTAAGGCGAAAAAATATACAAGAGATTACCACTAGGCGTCTGGTTCTGGAAAGAATCATTGACATAATAATATTTATAGCTAAACAAGGTGTCGCTTATTGTGGAAAAAGTGAAGCCTCGAACTCATTGACGGATATCGCCGACGGACAGAACCAGAATCACGCCAATTTTCTGAATTTAGTTATCCTATTATCAAAGTATGATCCAGTTCTCAGAACCCACATATCAGAAGTGATTATTGAAAGTAAAAAAAGAAAAGAGTCAAAGAATGATAAGCGTAGAGGTAGCCTTGTTAGCTTTTTGTCAAAAACAATTATAAATAAATTAATAAGTATATGTGCAAGTCAAGTTAAACAAGAAATCGTTAAAGAAATCCAGATGGCAAAATATTTTAGCCTCAATGTAGATTCTTGCCAGGATGTTGGCGTTATTGATCAAGCTGTAATTTGCGTGCGCTATGTTAAGAATGGAGTCCCACAAGAACGGGCGATCAGTATGGTTCCTGTCCGGAAATCAACTGGAGAAGATTACCGGGCTCTTGTAACTCATGAATTAGCCCAGTTAAGCTTGAATTTACAAGATCTTATTAGCGTATCGTCTGATGGCGCAGGAAAGATGGCAATGAAATTAACAAAATGGGATTCCCAATGACGCATTAAGGTCTCTTGTATCAATTGCAAATGTCAATCGAGAATTGTTGTCTAAAGAATTAGAATCTTTTGCAAAAAGTTTCAATAAACTATCTAAAACTCTTTGGGATGGACATGGTTCACCTATGAAGACGAACATGAATGGTTCAATTCTCAAAGTGAGGATGAAGACGACGAACATAGTGAAGGTATCTTAGACCAAACTGAAAAGGGCGCCATTTGTTTTTCGCGGAGCGGTTCGGATGCCTGTCAAAGCTGCATACCATGTGCCTGCAAGCTTTTATCGCAATATAACATGCACATCAGTACGTACTCCAACTCATATATATTATCCTTTCCCGTCTCCAGTCTTCGAGCGAAGTAAGCTATTTTTTTAAAGGGCTCATCGATATAATAGTTTGACAAAATACAGGGCGACCCATCACTCTCGACCTGTCCAGTGCGGTAGCACTGTCACGCAATCTAGTATATATATATATATATATATATATATAGGGTGTGCCACCTGGAAAGCCCTCGATCCAGTACGGCAAAACGACTGATAGTAAAAATCTTAAAATTTGTGAGCATACCAATATCCAAGCAATAAAACCTTATAAATGATTTCTTTAAAATGTATTGTTTGTCACTTTAACAAAATGCAGACGGCCAAATACTTGTGAGCAGTACTGTGTATATATATTTTACCATCGAATTTCATTGGCAGCCCGAGGAATTATCGGCAAAATTATTTAGATGCAATGTCGATTGTATCGAAATATGGCAAACCAGATCTGTATGTGACATTTACATGCAGTTAAAAATTGGAGGAGATTACAAACAATCTACATAATGGTCAACATGCATCAAATCGACCAGATCTGGTTAGCAGAGTATTAAAGTGTAAGCTACATGAAATGTTGACTGATATTGATAAATGTCACATTTTTGGCGTATGCCTAGCATATGTGTATGTGATTGAATTTCAAAAACGTGGATTACCACATGCACATATATTGATATGGCTTGCACCGACTGATAAAATACTCGATGCTAATAAAATCGATCAATTTGTAAGCGCAGAATTCCCAACCGATGATAAAAAAGACTGCAATTGGTTAAAAGTAATATGGCTCATGGACCATGTACACCGGGTAGATGCCTTTACAATCTACACGAATGTGAAAAAGGTTATCCAAAAGCATTGCGTCAAGATACATTGTTTAGCTCGAATGGCTATCCATTGTATAAACGACGTATATAAAATGTGGACATCCTATTCAACAACAGATCAGTTGACAATCGGTGGGTTGTACCATACAACCCGTATTTGATGCATCAATATAAAGCCCACATTAATGTGTAGCCATGCACTTCACATAGAAGTGTTAAATATTTATTCAAATACATTTACAAGGCTACGATCTTGCCCATGTTGTTATAGAAGAACAACAACAACCACCAGACCCACAACCACCACAATGATGATGGTGATAATAATGATAACAATAGAATCGTGCAAGGAGAGGATCATGATGAAATAAAAATGTTTCAAGATGTGAAGTATGTGAGTGCATCAGAAGCTGTGTGGCGCTTACAAAAATACCAAATGCACGAGATGCCACATACGATCATTAGATTGCCGGTTCATATGCCTGACCATCAACAGGTATATTTTCGCAATGATGACAATCTAGAGAATGTCGTTGAAGTAGCTGGGCGGAGAGATACAATGCTTACAGCTTGGTTCATATTGAATGAACAAAATGAGCAAGCCAGCCGGTATACTTATATGAAAATTCCCTACCATTATGTGTTTGATAAATGAACACATTTATGGAATAGAAGGCAACGGAGTTTTGCTAGAATTATACCGAGAACCCTTTGGTTCATCCTAGAGAAGCTGAACGACAAATACTTCGTCATAGAACTGGTGCTCGATCGTTTGAAGATCTACATACCGGGAAACTGTCACTGCGATGAATTTGACCGAAGACGATCAAAATTTGGATCTTGACATTGACCGAGGCCACTTTGACTAATATGCCAAAGCAATTAAGACGAATGTTTGCACAAATGCCATTGTTTTGTCAGATAAGCAATCCATTAGCTTTGTGGGAACAATTCAAAGACAGAATCGCCTAAGGTTGTATTCGGCGAGCGATTGAGAGATATTTGGATAGGGAATGGGCCTGCAATTGTTGTTTAACATTTATCAGCAATTATTTGGCACATCAAGGCCGGCCAAATAGTGATTACAATTTACCAATGCCAATTGGTAATGTAATCCCAATATAAGACATAGATAATGCTAATATTGATGATCCACAAACTAATATGGACATTGCTATTAGAAATATACAAACATTGAATGCACAACAAAGACAAATATTTGACGCAATTGTTGGTGTATTAACTAATGATCAACAACAACAACCAGAACAAACAATGATAAATCAACGCTTATTTTACATTGTTGGACGAGCTGGTTGAGGTAAAACATACCTAATAAATAAATACATTGATATCGTATTTATTAGGTTCAAATAATCGATACATCGCAATGACATTCACTGGAATTGCAGCATCATTGTCGTAATTTGGAAGAACCGTCCATTCAGCGTTAGTATTGCCAGTGCCATTTTTGGATGATTCTACATCGAAAATACGTAATAAATCGCAAATAGCTGCAAACATTCGCTACACACGCAACATAATTTGGGATAAATTATCCATGATCACAAAACATATCTTTCAAGCAGTGGATATGAGATTGAAAGAGATCATGGGCAATGATTTACCATGTGGTGGTAAAATCATTGTTGTGTGTGGTGATTTCAGGCAATGTGCACCGGTCATACCGAATGGTGGCAAATTGGAAAAGTTACAAGCCAGTGTCAAAGCATCACCATTATGGCAATTGTTTGTACGTTATGAAATGACACATAACGTACGTGCCTTGCAAAATGAAACCGAATTCAAAGACTGGTTAATAGCAATTGGTGATGCATCGAATCCATACCAACGTATGAACAATGACACAGAAACATTGGTCGAAATACCAAATGATTTAGTGATCGACAATATAATCGATCATGTATATGGCAATAATGTAATCTGTAACGATTACGGATTATTAAAGAAAGCCATATTAAAACCATTAAACAGCCATGTTAAAGATATTAATAATGCTATTTTGATGCGAACAATAGGTCAGCTAAGACACTATTTCAGTGTCGACACCATCATTGTTGATAATGATGGACAAGATAATGGTGGTGATGATGATGATGATGCTGACCTGAATGCTGCATGGCCACAGGAGTTACTTTATTCATTGGAATCTCCATCACTGCCTTTACACAATTTAACATTGAAAGTTGGTGCAGTAATTATTTTGATAAAAAATTTGGACGTAAACCGTGGCCTTTGTAATGGTACACGTATGTTAGTCCATCGAATGCACGATAACTTGATTGGGCAGTGCGGCTAAATCGAAATGGTGAACCCGATTTGGAACATATTGAATTAATTCCAGGGGTAGACAATATGTCATTGGGTGATAATAATATCCCAATAAAAATGAGACGTAGACAGTTCCCCATCCGATTAGTATTCGCTATGACGATAAATAAAAGTAAGGGGCAAACATTAGATTTGATTGGATTATATTTACCAATAACTGTCTTCGATCACGATCAATTATATGTAGCATTATCAAGAGCAAGGTCTTTTGATAATATGAGACTACAAATTATATTACTCATCGTC
Source organism: Zonitis immaculata (assembly GCA_037414775.1). NCBI lineage: Eukaryota > Metazoa > Arthropoda > Insecta > Coleoptera > Meloidae > Zonitis > Zonitis immaculata. The sequence continues at coordinate 6,710 of JAZBGX010001784.1, forward strand.
AACAAAAGGCGGACAACGAAAACGATACAATATTCACAGTCAATGTAGTTTATCGTGAACTATTAGAAGTTCATTTAAACCAACAATAAATAAATGAATAATAGAGGTTATTGCTGCTTGACCAATATTGCGGGTTATAAGCGTAAATATAGCAATCTCTATTTTATTTATACAGATTGCCAACATGAATAGAGCAAACGGTGTTGTTGATGGACAAAACACGCATCAATTGGATATTGGCATTGTCCATAGAATAGAACAATGTTTACAACGAGTAAACCCGTTCGTTAACGCTTTTCGGTCGCTCATAGAAGTCTATTACGCTGAGCGACAAAATGGCAACAATCGGCCAAACTTAGCATTGTATATAAACAATGATCGCGATAATCATATGGATTGCAGACAATATGGTGCCGTTCAATGCAATGAGATTGCAAGCATCTTTGTTTCCAATGAAGGTTTACCACCAAATGAACGGTTGCTCTTTGTATAAGTTCGTGATGTACCACAACGGTTCATTCACATTCCATTTTCGAGTGCCAGTTGTGACCCTTTGATGTATCCACTGCTACTCCCACATGGTGAAGCAGGATGGATTGATACAAGGCCACATTTACGTACAAGAGGCTGTTTTAGCCTCTTGGAACACTATGCATATAGACTGGCAGTAAGAGCGAATGTGTTCAATTAAGTTTTGATGGCTGGCAAATTGACACAACAATATATTGTCGGTGAAACTTAGTTCGCATCCATTTATTCGACAGAAGATTTCAAAATATTCCTCCAAGTCATAAAGTTAAACCCATTTTCCAAGAGCTTGTATCCGGACAAATTTAAATATCTGGAGTTGTGCTTAAACATATCTCTCTATATGCGATTTAAAGTTTCAGAATTATTGAGAATAATAATTTTCGATCAATTTTGCTTCGAGATATAACCTCTCAAAGATGACCGATTTTCGAAAAAGACCTATATTCAAATAGCTTGAACTTTTTTCTTTGAACTTCGATTTGCTTGAAATTCTCAAAAAAGTTGGCTCGTTATGTCCTTAAATAGCTCTGAAAATCTCAACTTGGGAATCGAGCTGAGATGCGAGCTATAAATTTTCAAAGAACGAGAGAATCGCGCAATTATAGCCGTATATTGTTTCAAATTACATGCCTAAGGTGGCTTTGACTGGGCGTAACGGGGTGCACTAATACTGAAAATTTCAAAAATGGAGAGGTGTAACGTTGGATTGTTCACAGATTCAGCATGTCATTTAGAAACATTTAGTGATAAAAAGTTTTTATTAAAATTATGTGATTTATTGGAGAAAAATATTTTGTTTTTAAAATACCGCTTACAAGAGAGAGAAGTTTTTGACCAGATATCGGATGGAAAAATCTGCAATCATCATAAGCTTCGATTTTTAGACTATTTTCCTACATTAAAGTATAAATGTTGTGACCCTTTAAAAAAACATAAGAAAAACATTACTAACTATTTTAGAGTGATAAGTTTAGAATCTAGTGAAAATTTTAATAGGATTTTATCAAAAGATCATACAACAAATTTAATTCCTGGAGACAAGTGGTGTCGAGTGTGTGAAAAAGCTATTGGACAAATGGTGGAACAAAACTTGAATAATTCTGATTTAATGAATATTCAAGATGTTGTTCATGAAGAGCAAAGTGATGCAGAAGATAATAGTATCATTTTATCTTCACCAACAAGCTCAACTAGTTCTATCTATCAATCGCATTCTCAGGAGCTTTTCTCAATTAATAATTTATTGATGCAACTCAATATAGATCCTATAGATAAATTCAAATTACCTACTGAACGATTAAAGAAACGAGCCGAAGAAGTATTGATCGAAATTCTGAATAAATTCACGGAAAAATTGAATAAAGCTTATGATTTGAACTTGTACAAAAAAAAAATGTTACTTTATACACTTCGAGATTTATATAATAATTTCATAGAAAATTATTCAGGTGATGAAGCTTTACCAAAATTTTCTTTCTTTGCCTCACTCAAACCAGAGGAGTGTGTTTATGCTGGAGATCCAGGCACTCATGAAATTTGTGTTTGTTTAGAGCATGAAAACGTCAAATTGAAGTTATCTGCTTTAAAAACTATTACAAAATATAGAGATCTTTTTACGGCTTCAGTATGCAATGTTGACAATATAAATTGTATGCTGCATAGATGCAGAAATTGTCCTGGACCAACAGGTATTGAAAGATGTTTAAATGAAAATATTATCTCTATCTCTGGCAATGTGGTCAATTACAAACAATGGGATACTGAAGGTAGTAGATCAGCTCTTTCGAGCCATAGTGACATAAAACCAAATTTTCTAAAAATCTTGTGCTCTGATCTATGGGAATTAACAATTCATCATTATATCGCTGACTAACAAAAAAATCACTTGTACTATTGCAAAAATAGATTAGAACAACATACTTGTATTGTAACCATGGATTTTTCGGAAAACTATTCTTTTATTATACAGAGATCAGTTCAATCATTTTATTACAATAATTTACAAGCAACAATCCATCCATTCTGTGTTTATTATAAATATGAAGATTCAAGAGCGGATGATTACAATTTACAGCAAAAAAGTTTTTGTGTGATTAGCGATACTACTGATCATTCAGCATACACTATTCATGCTTTTCAAAAAAGACTCATGCAAATAATTAAAAATGAATTTACATGGATAGAAAATGTCATCTACTTTTCAGATGGAGCACCAACTCAATACAAAAACAAGTATGAACGATTAAAGTTTATTAAGTTTTTTTAATTAATGAAATTTTAATTGAATTGTTCATCTTCATTCAAGATTTCTAAAATATAAAAATTGATAAAATAATAAAATATTATTATTTAATAATTATCATGACTAACAAATTATTTATAATAATTATTTAAGAATTATTCGAGATAATTGTCAGATAATCATATTTTATTATTTTATTAGTTTTTATATTTAAAAACTATTTTAGTACTCTTTTATTTTGAATTTGATTTTTTTCATCAAGGAATAATTTGGCAAATATTTGCTGCCATGAAAAAGATTTCGGCATAAAAATTACGTCTTACAATTTTTTCGCAACTAGCCATGGGAAAAGTGTATGTGATGGTATTGGTGGTACATTAAAAAGAAAAGTTATGCGCCATTGTATACGATCGCCACCTGAAAATCAAGTAAGCACTCCATACGAAATGTACAACTATGTGTCGAGTAATATGAAGAGCATAAGGTACATTCGAGCAAGGGCTAATTTTGCCATGAAACCTCAATTATTGATATCACATGATAAAAAAAATATACGATTTATTTCAGAGCAATATGGGTTCCGCATTCAGATATTCAGGACCATCAAAGAAAGTTAAAAAGAAGATTCGAAACTGTGAAAACAATTAAAGACACTCGGATTCACCATTCTTTTATACCTATCAATGAAAATGCTTTAGAAATAAGAGTGACTTCTTTTGAAAAAGAAAACTTCTGTCCAGGTGACATTTACAATGCCTATGAAACCGGCCTCTATTATCGTGCTACGCCAAACGGTTCCTTATGTTATAACTTTAATGCACTGTCTGGGTATAAAAGGGCCATGGACCGCATTAGTTTTATGCAAATATGTCAGATACTGACAAACGAAAGCTACTAATCATAGGAAAAAGTGGTAAGCCTCGATGCTTTCAGGGGTTAAGAATCAAAGATTTGTCAGTGGAATACCATGCAAATGAAAATGCGTGGATGACGTCCGAAATATTTAGGAACTATCTTACAAGTTGGGACGTAGAATTACAACGTAAGCAAAGAAA
>JAZBGX010001787.1:0-14515 GCA_037414775.1 Zonitis immaculata
GTCGCTGAAAATTTTGTTTCCATCGTTTAACATGGGATCTGGCTATCTCTTATTTAGTAATCTGTGCTCATAAGATTTTTTTCTTAAAAATGATACAAAATATGTTTAACATAAATTCCCATTTAAAAAAAAATAGCCTGTATCCTTCATCTTAAATCATAATTTTTTTTTCATAATTAAAAAATTTAATAATTTGTCCTCCTTAGTAAATATTAATATTTACATAATTTTTTGTTGATTAACAATTAATTTTATAAAAAATTGTCCTAGTTATGCACCGAGAGTTGAATCCGGTGGATCAATCCGAAATACAAAAAAAAAAACAATTTCGGTATCATTACCTTAGAATAAGGTAATAGTTGATTAATTGTTAATTAACAAAAAATTATGTAAACAATTAAATAAAAACAATTCCAAACTCTGTGATCCTATACTTATGTATTATTATTATGTTTTCAATCAATCTTCCTCGAAGGAAAAATCATCTAAGTACTTCTTCAAAAATCAATAATGATTCAATAAATATTAATAATTAACGATTATTCATTAACTATCATTTACCATCAAACGATTCTCGATGTGATTGTATTAATAAAAGGTAATTTTTCGAAAAATAGGGTACTAACTAACATGTATTTTAAACCAATTATTTTATTTATTATTTTAACCATCATTGAGCATCAAACATCAAACGATTGCAACAGGAAAAAAATGCACAAACGCGATATACACAAGTAATGGTACACAGAGCAACAGTGCATTATTCGTATAAACATAATATGATTTAACTAAATTTACCTTATACAAAAAGTTGATAGTAACCGAGATACAGGGTGTCAAAGTTGACTTTTTTTTCTTGATTTTTCCACATAACTACAGAACGCATTTTAATATAGACACAAAATTTGGTATGTGGGTGTTTTATGGGTCAAGAAGCCCAAATTCATTAACAAATTACCAGTGACTAGTAGAGGGCGCCACCTGTGCCACTTTGTATAACTCCAAATTATCATAACTTTTTTGTGCCTCACTGTATATTTACTTTTATTAGGTATTCTCATTCCATCATATTTTTTACTTAAAAAAGGTTCACTTGCTAGATGTTGATACGTGCCAACGTTTCCAAGATATTCGCATTTAAACATTGGAGTCCCCTCAATGGAGGCCATGCCGAACATTTGCTATAGGAGAAAGATTATTTTTTTATTAATTGTTATTATTCTTTTAATTAAAGAAAGTGATTTAATATACTTTTATCGTGAAAGCTATCGTAATATTTTTGTTTGAAAGTCCATTTCGAAAAACTTACAACTTAGGTATGTATCTACATAGGTTAAAAAGAAGAGGCTGAAGTCTTTAAATGCAAATATCTTGAAAACGGTAGCACGTATCAACATTCAGCAAGTGCACCTTTTTTACGTAGAAAATATATTTAATTCAGGGTCTCTATTGAAAATAAATATACAGTGAGGCATAAAAAAGCTATGATCATTTAGAGCTATACAAAGTTGCGCAGGTGGTGCCTTCTACTAGGTACTGGAAATGTGATAATAAATTTGAGTTCCTTGACTCAAAAACCCCCCACATACCAAATTTTGTGTCTATAGTAGAATACATATGTTCTGTAGTTATATGGGGAAATCAGGAAAAAAAAATCAACTTTGACAGCCTGTATCTCGGTTACTATCAACTTTTGGTATGAGGTAAATTTAGCTAAATCGTATTATTTTTATACGAATAATGCACTGTTGCTCTGTGTACCATTACTTGTGGTCCACCTGTATTGGAGTGCTAAGTGTTAGTCACTCATTAAAAGTATTTTACTTGTGTATATTTAGTTGCCTAACCAAACAGAAAATATTTTTTTTAATTTATATTATTATACATATTATTATTTGAATGGGTGATTCCTGAACTAATTTCAAGTCGAAATGTTCATATAAAATTGTGTCCTAAAATGCTTTGTTTTTGATGTAGTGTTGAAGTTTATACTTTCTTCTGAGTTTTTACCAAAAACTTCGATAAACGTTTGAGATACTGCACTTAATTTTTGTATAGACTATTATGAAATGAGAACACATATTTTTACCCCCCATAGAGCTTTTTTGTCAAACCTGTAGCGAAGATACAGCTACACCTTAATACAATTTTGATTACAAAGTATCTTATGCCACTGATATTTCCAACATAATTATTTTATTACTATCATACAATTTGAAACAAAAAAGGCCTCCTCCATTTTTGTCTCAAGAAAGAAAATAATTAAATAATTATTACTGGGTTGTCGTGAATAAATACAACCGGAAGTTGAAAAAATAGTTAAATCATAATCTGTATTTACAAATAATTTTTGATTTTTGTAATAAACGTAATGTTAATTGCAAAATTGTTTACCAAAAATGTTGAAAATGACCGCCTGCAAAAAAAAACATTAACTCGAAAACAAAAAATTTTAAGACAAAAGTTTATATGAACTTTTCGACTTAAAATTGGTTCAGGAATGAGCCACTAAAATAAGTACATATCATTAAGTAACATCCTGTAAAACAAGCTTATATAATTCAAGTAGATTCTTTACGGGAATAAAACATTCTATTTGATAAGATTTTTTCAAACAATAATTTGTACTATATTTATTATTAAAATAATTTATAATATTTATTTATTACTAATTGGTAATTATATTACTATGGTAAAATCAGTGCATATAAAGAAATATAACATAATCAACAAGGAATGTTTTTCCATATATAATAATATTGCAAAGAAAAAACAAACAAACAATATGACACATAAAAAATCGTATTAAGTAAATATGCTATAAAAGCTAATGTAATTATTATTTACTTAAGCCTAAATATAAACCTAGACAAATTGCTATAATAAAACAAATCCCAACAATAAATAATACAAATCTCTGTTGTATACTTCGCATTAACATCGTATTCATTATTCTAGATGACCGATTCAATTCTTCATCAGTTTCTCGTAACTATAAAATTAAAACAGAAAATAATTATTATTTATTTTCAATTGAATAATTAAAAAGTTACTCTAGTCCTAGCCCGTTGTATAGTTTCTCTTTGTTCATTTAAATTTTGTAATACTTCAGTACCAATTTGTTCAGTTTCAATACAAATTTTATAGCCATCCTCTAATTTATGTCCTGTACGTTCTATACGTTCTGAATTCTCTAATAATCTTTGCTTTTGGTCATTTGTTATACGTATATCGGTCAAATCATCTATACTATTACTACTATCATAATTCAATGAATTTTGCTTAATTGAACGTGCTTTTATATATTCTAATGTTAAACGTTTCAATTCAGCACGATAACAATCTAATTTTGTACGGCAACGTTGACGTTTCGATGCCTCAACATCTCTAACCTCCAAATCCATTTGTTCCAACTAAAACAAAACAAAAAATAAATCAATACCATTCTAAATATAGAACAAAATATCATATTAACCAATTCTTGAGCTTCTTCGACATGTTTCTCAATATTCGATATAAGTTGACGACGATCCTCTATAAGAAAATGAATAATATATTAAATATTGAATAGTTTTTTTTTTGTAATAGAGAAACAATTGACAATCGATTCAAGTGTTTTCTCTATTGACTAATCAAAAAATTATAAAATCTTCTATAAAATAGAATAATTAGATCCTCTTACTAGTTGCTGAAGCTGATAATAATCCAATTTGTGCTGTAATATCGGCAGTTAAAACTGAATATTGTTGTTCATAATTCTCAAACAGAGAAACCATTTTTTTTTCAACTACCTCATTTAATTTGTTAATGACCACATAGATGACGCTATGAAAATGACGTTTCTTAATTCAGAAAATGAACGCAGTCGATTCAATTTCATAATTTTTTTCATAATTATCAGAGATTCTTTCTATGGATATTTTAACAATCGAAATATTTTTAATCATACAAAAATTATTATCATCTTGGTAATTGATTTTTATTCAGGATAAAATCTATAATCAATTGATCGACGAATGGTTTGCTCTCTTATTACATTTTGAATTGTGACATTTGACAGCAGACACATACGGCACATGCGTACGTTGAACACGTTCTTTCTGTTGTAAAATTTTGACAGGTTAGTAGTGGAAAGTTAAAAATTATTATTTATTCGTAATCATCCATTAAATAATTGGAGATAAATCAAAAATTTAGTTGCTAAATTACTTAATAATAAATATTCAATAGTTGTTAAGTGATATTTTTATTATTTATTTAATGATTGTGTGGTTATTGTTATAGGGCACAATGGTGCAACGATTGGTTTTTAGACGGCGATTATCCTACAACACAAAATCAAACAGGAGGCGAATGTAAGTTAATTAATAAAAATACATGCACAACTGCATTTTTCAATAATATCTATATGCTTGAAACACAATTTGATTAACGATTTTGAGGTTATGTTGTTATGATGATTAATTGGCTAGAGTACTGATTTTCTATTGAAGAAATCTTATTCGTTCATTTATGCTGATTATAAATAATTCATTTATTGTATTTGTTGCTAAATAATTCGATTTTAATTGACTGTTTTGTTATTGTTTAGTGTTCGTACGCCTGGTGGTAAATTGGTTTATCAATATTTGAAAAAACCGAAGAAAATACCAAGATGTGGACAATGTAAAGATAAGTTACGTGGTATATTACCAGCACGTTCACAAGAACGCAGTCGTTTATGTAGACGTAAGAAAACTGTTAAACGTGCATATGGTGGTGTTTTATGTCATAAATGTGTTAAAGAGAAAATTGTAAGAGCTTTCTTGATTGAAGAACAAAAAATTGTTGTTAAAGTATTGAAAGCTCAACAAGCTTCAACTAAAGCTAAAAAATAAAAATAATAAAGAAGTTTACTAAGAAAAACGAAAAATACAAGAAGTTTATTATTGAAAATTTTTATTAATTCCTTCCTTAATTAAAATAATCCTTTATCAATTCGAAACTAACAAAATCAACATGAATAAAATAATAAATTAAACAATTTTCAAAACAAATATAAAGTGTTTAGTGCTAACTTTATTATATTTCACTACAATAAGAAGGCAAGAAGGCTAACAACAAATTGAAATTTTGAAAATAGTTTGGCAAGTATTCAATTATTATTAATCAATAAAAAGGATATGCAAAGTTGGCTTTATTGCTGTTTTGTCTTAATTATTTTTTTGTTTAATTGTATTAAATCTGCCTAAAATATTTTAATTCGAATTTGGTGCCTTTTCTAGTGTCATCAATTTATTGTTTGAAGAGTAAAACTATACTAATTTCAAATACATGTCTTCAATTTGTGGTTTGAAGTAAGCTTTCAGTTGGGGACGTTTTGATTTCATTGTTGGTGTCAATAATCCATTTTGAACGCTAAATGGATCTGGGTGTAAATAAATATCTTTAACCTAAAAAAAAACAAATCGCTTTAAATATGTAAATTGTTTTCATGTTGTAAAAATTACTTGTTCAAATGATTTCAGGCCTGCTTCTTTACCCCAAGCAATCATATCATCCATTATTAATTGTTTAACTTCTGGATTGTTGCAGAGGCTAGTGAATGTACCTGGTATACCATTTTCAGATGCCCAACATTTGATCACATCAACATCAGGTACCACTATTGCTACAATACATGACTGGAATGGTGGAAAAAAATAGTGATTGTTAAATGATTTGAAAGATTAATATTGATAATAAATTGAAACATACTTTTAATGATTCACCATGTACAAACACTTGAGTGACATATTGCGATCGGGTATAAATATTTTCAATTTTTTCAGGAACAATATATTCACCTTGGGATAATTTGAAGATATGCTTTCGTCTGTCGATAATTTTCAATGTACCATTCTGAAATTTCACAAATTAATCAAAAATTATTATAATTTTTTTTTTCTTTGATATTTTGGGCCTAGAATTTAAGCGACTATCCCAATTTGTAATATGATGATAATAATGCTAGTAAATAAATAGGTCGGTGGAGGAAGGTTGTTTATAGAATTTGGAAATTGCAAGCTAGCCGAGTAACTTTTTGTCAAATTCAAATAATAATAAATAATGATAATTATTTACCGGTAGCCACATTCCGACATCGCCAGTATGGTGCCAACCAAGATCATCAATTGTTTCTTCAGTTTTTGCTGGATCTTTATAATAACCTTGAAACACATTTGTACCTTTAACACAAACTTCACCTTGATTATGTTTTGCCCAATATTCCATTTCCGGTACATCGACTAGTTTAACACAACAACAAGCAACTGGTGGACCTACATGACCAGGAACATGATCACCTTGTATGGTTAATGTTATAGGGGCACAACATTCAGTTTGACCATATCCTTCAATTACCTTCAAAAAATAATTGCAATTCAAGTTTGTCTTTTGCTTTCCAAGTTAATTTCATTGTAACTTACAAGGCAACCTAAAGCACATCGCATAAATGTTAAAACATTCTCAGCTAATGGTGCTGAACCGACTAACATTAATCGTAAACGTCCACCCATACCTTCTTGAACTTTACGAAAAACCAACATATCCCAAAGACTATTATTACGTAATATACCACGTTTTATTTCACTTTCTTTAGCACTCATCGCCATATTGTATAACATTTTTTTAAAACAACTACCATTAATTTCCGATTGGACTTTATCATAAATACGATTGAGTAGTCGTGGTACAGCTGCCGTTACTGTCGGTTTTAATGCTTTCATATCATCGGATAAACGACGGATATCACCAAGATAGAAACCAACAGCTGCTCCCATCATGTACATAGCACTCTTTATTTTTTAGATTATTTGAGAAAAATTCTCATCATTAATATTCAAAAAAAATTATAATTTACAAAATAAAAATTGTTTTATACCTCACAGCATCTTTCCAACATATGGGCTAGTGGTAGAAACGATATCAATGTATCAGTACTTTTGATTTTATGATCACCCATTTGCATTAGAACAGCACTAACTGAAGCGATTACATTTTCATGGGTTAACATAACACCTTTTGGATTACCAGTAGTGCCACTCGTATAACAAATTGTACAGAGATCAGTCGGTTTCGGAGGCTAAAATTTTTTGATTATTTCACCAAAAAAAAAAACGCATTAAAATAAAGATATAGCTTACAACTTCGGGGAAACTCGATTTAGTGCCTAAAACTTCTATATCGTGAAATTTAATAATTTCAACACCGCGATTTTTTGCACGTTGTCTAGTTGCCGGACGTACATCTTTAAATACGATCAATTTACGTAAACATTTTGGCGATCTTTCCAATAATAGATTGCATTTTTGATCATCTTCACATATAACACAATTAATTTCAGCTTGTTTTATTATAAAGGCACATGCATCAGGACCTAATGTATCATATAATGGTACAGTTACCATACTATAACAATATGCAGCTTGTTCAGTTAATATCCATTCAGGACAATTTTGTGAATAAATGCCAATAAATGTATTTGTACCAGGTTGTAGGCCATTTGCAACTAAACCGGCACCAAAATTTTTCGCTCTCAATAATGCTTCATTATAATGTAGCCATTGATAAGGTTTTGCATATGATTCACGCCAACCTAAACATGGACCATTATCTAGAAATTTGAGAGAATAAAAATATTATTTTGTGAATGATGAAATACGCTCAGCTGTTTCTTATCCAATAAACATATTGCGCGCTCTTCTTGCCAAATAAATTAAATAAATAAATAATAGTTTTCAAGGTGAATGTTTCCTTTAATTAACTATCTAATTTGAATTAATTATTTGAAAAAAAAGCTTACTTGATTCTTTAGCACCACGACGAAATGATTCGTATAAAGTTTTTGTATCTGGAAACATATAAGTAACGAATTTTCCATCTTTGGCCTCTTTATAAAATCGTGAAACTCGAATCAATTCCGGTCCCTGTAATAATATAAAATTACAACATTTTATTGGATTATAGCCAATAGATTGATTTTATGTATTTGGAAAAAAATAAATAATTTAATTTAATTAAATTTTGTTTATGTTTAAATTAAATTTTTGACGTAGTATCTGACCAATTTTCACACTTCATAATTTTCAGTTCTATTCTAATATACTTTCGGTAATTCACAAGTTATAAATTATTATCTGGTTAATAATTTTCGTATTTATTTGAAAGTGAATTATTACCAAAACAACTTATCCCACCTCAATTTTTATTTACGTTAGCTTCTATTTAAATTTTATTTAAACATTTCAAGTTTATATAAATATTTTTTGAATTTCAGAAATGTGTTTTCAAGAGAAATACCAGAGTTTATGGAAAATTTTGATAACACAGAGTGTATGGAAAAATTCCTGAAAATATGAAAGAAGTGAACAACTTCCGAAACTATATCAATCATTTCGGTAACTCATACATTGATTATCAAATTGAAATAATCTATGGGTGTTTAGAATTGTATGGGACATGCGGTATTAAAATCGGAGTAGCCCCCATTTGGGCGCCACTAAATATATTATTTTTGATAAATTTAAATGTTATGATACAAGCGAAAATGTAATTGAATTGGCATTAAATCAATTCAATAATAAATAAAAATACTTGATAAATTTTACTTAAAATTGAATTTTCGAAAAATTCACTCACTTTGTAATTATAAACGTCTGATTGATTGTTGAAATTGATAGGAATACTAATTGGTCGTACTGTATTGCAACAACAGCTACACATTGTTTTTGTTTTTGTTTCGTTTTTTTTTTTTGTTTTGTTTTGATTATTTTGTTTTTATACAAAAGATTAATTGCATAATATTATTGCCCATTAAACAAATGTCTTGTTTTTCATCTGAAAAAAATTATAGTTTCACAAATACATACATTAGGCACATAATATATAATAGAGACGTATTATTAATGAGATTTTGGCCTATTTTCAAGATCGTTTTCTTTTTTATATAATCATATGACACTTTGTTGAAAAATTTGTCCTTTAATTAAATTAAGAAATACAAGGTTTCCCGTTATAGAATTTTACATGCATTTAAAACAAAACAGAAACAACAACAACACGATTTGATAATTTGTTGAATTTTCTCAATTTATTTAACACACTTGAGTTGTTTTAATGCAACAATTATTATTATTTATTTTATTTTTTTATTTTACTTTATGATTAATGATCCATAAAAATCACGTATAATTTTTTTATTGTCGCCATTATTCTTTTACAAATCACTGATTATACGATTGTCTTTTTTTTTTCAAATAAATATATATAAAAAATATCTATCTATCGTGTTGGGATGAATTCAACTGGGATCCTGTAGGATAAAAAGCAGCCGGGAATAAATAGTATGTTTCTAGCGAATATAATCATCGTCATAACAATCCCACCACAGCTCATCGTTTGCGGGCCATTTAGAACTTCGCTCTTTTGAAACTGATTTGTTGGAAAATTATCATTATTATTGTCTAGATAGACAGAGGGTGATTGTATGATTTATTATCCTGTAGAAAAAAATCGTTTGATTCCGATCTAGGTTATTCTAGGACTTTGGTAATAATCGACAATTGTTGATTAATTATTAATAATATTCGTGCAAGTGAAACACAATTATTTCGATATTTCCAGTTTGTTATTGATTCGTTGAGTAAAAGACACGTCATATTATACTAATGATAATGTGTTTTTTGTTGTAAATAAACTGGATTCAAGTTTGAAAGCTAATTATTCTTTTAATTAGATGTAGTTGAAGAAAAAAATAGAAATTGTTAGAACCAATTAAAGTCAAAAAATTGTGCCAATGATGTAGAAAATAGCTAACATTTAAAAATGCACAAATTTTTGATTTTGATTTTTATTTTTAAACGAGAAATATTAGTTATAGGGTAATAAATTAAGAACTTCTATCGATTAACGATCAATAAATATGTTTTCTTTTATTAATATTAATGTCTCATAAGTTCAAAGTTAATTTTGGCTAAAATCCAAATACAGAAAGAGCAGCTAGATAATTTTGCTTGTATATGAGTTTCATTAATATTAACCATAATTTATTCAATTTAGGGACTTATAGCTTTATGTAAGTCAATTTTACGATATGTATACGACGTTCATTCGCATATGTATAAGAAATTTTGACAATAATTTTAATTTTCAATTGATAGATTTACGGACAACAACAACAACGACTATGGAAATATTAATTTCACACATAATTGTTACGATCTTTAATATTTTGTCTACTAATGATGATATTCAAGTGTTATTGTCATAGTTTTGGCTTATTTTGCAACGTGGTTGTTTTAGCGTGAACATAGTACATAATATATATTTTTGTTTGTCACAACAATAAATACCATAATATTCATTTCTATATAATTGTTAAAGTCATGGAACGTATACTTATTTATAATATAAAGTCCTTCTTAGCTGGACGTCTTTTACAACGAGTTTATCACGCTAATTCTCCTTGCTGTTGGCGGTGCATTGGAGAACGTAGGGTGGGCCATTGCTTAGTTCATACGTACATTTGTTGATCTATTTTCCAACAAAAAGTAAGCTTAGAATATAGCGGCTGAAACAAGTTGCAGACCTACGCTCACAAAGTCGCCGTCAACAGCGAGGAGAAATACCGTGATATACACTCGTTATGACCAGAGATTTTCAATTTCCCGAATCTCTAAATCTTGAGCGGACACTTCTCCTGAACAGACACTTTCCGTAGGTATTCACGAAGGAGGGGTTTTACTCTAATTTACAAAAAAAAACACTAAATAAATGATTATCCAATATAATATAAATCGGTTTATTTGCATAATATGCTATAAGTTTTGCTGTTATAATGTTCAAAATATCGAAAAAACTCTCTTTACTTATAGTTTTCCGTTGTGTTTTTTGTTCAATAAGAGAATAAATAAAGAAATAATTATAATTTTCGATTTCGATGACATTCTATACAGGCTGGCCGAGCGATTTTCATGAATTTCTGAATAGACATAGATATGTAACAAGTGTATTACGGTATTTCCCTTGCAGTTCGCGGCAAATTTATGAGCGTAGGTCAGCTGTTTGTTTTAGCCACTATTTTCCAACGTTATTCTTTTTATTAAAAAATTAAATTTTATTAAACTACTCAAATATGGACTCAGCTATGGCCTTAACGTTCTCCAATGCGCCGTCAACTTCGAGGAGAAATACCGTAATATATTCGTTATTTCATTTAAAGGATGAGGGAACTACCCCAGTCACCGAGTAAAATTAATTTCAATTTTCTAAACGATAGTTTAATTCGATTGTAGTATTCTCTTGGTAGGCGTGTATTCATTGTAAATCTTCCAATAACGCTCTATTTTCGATAGAAAAAAAATGTGTTTAAAAAAAAAGTTGTTCAACCTTAGAGACATCATTAATTTAACACGAAAAGAAAATTAGTAATTAATCCTAACGCAAATATGATTTTAGAGTTATATAGTAAATATTACTTTTTCCCATTCATCTATTTCTAGGTCAAATTATTTTTAGAATTTTCATAGTGAGATAAGCCTAATGTAGGTATAATATGGGAAAATTATAATTTCAATGATGATTGGATTTTATTTTGAACCTAAAAACAAATAAATAAATAAATTCGCATTAATTTTAATTAAACGTATACCACTCATTAGGGAATTGAAACCGGAAATTTAATTTCCTGAAAATTTCAGATTTTTTTTAGATAATGATTTTCTCGACATACAGAGTATTACTTAATAATATGTAAGGTACTTATTTTAATAAGTGACTAATACTAGATTGTGATATTATTTAAAAATGAGCAATAATCTGTGCCATTATGTGCAGCTCTCGCCAAACTCGATAGCAAAAGTGATTTGTATGATTTTTTGCTAACAGTCGGTTGCATGCAGTTTCAAGATTGTTTATAGAATATTTAACATGAAAAAAAAATTCAAAGATGAGTCGTATTCGATGTAAAATACTCTATTTTGATACTTATTATCGCTATTATTTCTAATAATTCATATAAAAGTATTTAAAGAGGAGCTGGACCGGCTCTACAAACGGGCAATCCGGACATTTATTGGGGGTGCCAAAATTTGGGAGCGGCATTTTGGCTGCAAGTGTAAGAAAAATATTGATGTGTTAGGTATCTATTAATAGGAAATTGCACATATCAATTTTTTCGTTCGCTATAGAAATTTACAGTAGCGGTACCCCAACAATACATAAAAAAAACAACAATCTAAACGCGGCTCTATTTGTAAAAAAAGACTAAAATTTAACATTTTAAGAGCTTTATTAAACGAGTCTAAATTTAGTTCTCAATTTTCTGCTAAATCGGCGCGCCCCGATTCAGTGTTGCCTATTGAGATGCTTTCCAAGTAATTGGAACATGTTTTAATTTCTTAGGCCGATTTAGTACGAAATTGAGAACTAAATTTAGACTCGAATCACTAGTTGTAAATTACAAATATAGGAATAATCGAAAAAAAAGGGTGAACCATGAAAAAAACGACTTCCAAAGGAGAAAGGAAAAAAATATGACGAAAACTACAATTTTGAAAGTTGAAATCGTCTTGAAAGGTAGAAGAAGACCTTTCTAAAGACTGCAAAACAACTACATAAAAATAAATGATTTATTCAGGATCATAACGGCCAGGACACACAGCACGTACTTTTGCGCACGTACATACATTGCAAAAATCTTGTAGGGAAGCATTGTTCCAAATGGAAGCGGTCACATGAGAAATGTTGAAAATACGTACGTAAAAGTACGTTCTGTGTGTCCTGGGCGTGAAATATAGCTTTGAAAATTGAATAAATTTAGTGTCTTTTTACCTTTATTATCAAATAAATACTGAATATATTTGACAAATCACCCAAAATTCTGAATAAACTTTAAAAATAAGTTTGATAAAAATTTTAATAATATTTATTTCATTTAGAAAATAAGAAGCTGGATATAAGATCATTCGAAGCTGATTACTGGGTGTACTGACGACTAGCTACTGGTTCAAAACAATTGTTGAAGAAAAAAAATCTTCTTTTCTTCTATAAATTTGGTATCAATTGAAATAATTAATACCGAATCTAAAAATCGTGAGCTATACGTACTTATAAAGGTTTAATTATTAGATTCAACAAAATAGATTTATACAATAGACTAGCGACTATGCAAAATCATCCATATTTCGGATAATCGGGGCTATATTGTTATATAAATATAAGATTTTCAAGTCACCTTGTACCAAATGATTCAACCTTCAAATTATTTCAATTGTAATTGATTCTAATTCATTTTTTTGGTTTAAATAAATAAAACAGATACGATAGAGAAAATCTGTTTTCAAATGAATTCTAATTTGAAATAGAACAATAACAGAAAAAAAGAAGAATATTTATAAATATACACATTGAAAATAATTTTCTCAAAAAAAAAAACAACACATGACATTTCTCGTGGTTGTAATTATTTTTGGCTAATAGCCATAACACAATTTTATTTTCGCAACATTGTCTGTAGTCTATCTATACAAATTGATAATGATTGTAATTTAAAATAATTGTTATAACGCAATGGATTAGCGAAAAAAGATAAACTTACCGATTCAATAAGACATTGTTCGTCTAATGGAAACAAGGGCTTTTCTGAAGATGGTCGACTTGCTAAATAAAAAGCGGATGCTGCTGCTACTCCAGTTAGGGCTAAAGCTCCAGCACCACCTCCAATATAATGCAGATATTGCTCCATATCATCCACTAAATAAACAAAAGAATTATCAATATTTGTGGAGAATAAGACAAAAATTCGAAATAAAAATGGACACAATTGTTATTGATGATGAAAATAATGGAAACGACTCACTATTTCTCCATCTTCGATTTTTATTATTTTTCTTAATTTTTTTCTGAGTATTATTTTTATTGTTGGATTTCGGTTTATTTTTGTGTTGCTTAAGAAAATTTTTCGCACTCAAAACTATAGTTTCCATCTTTTTATTATTATTATTATTATTATTATTATTAGTTATAGTAGGTAATATGAATATAATCGGAAATTCTACACAAATAATAAGTCCATTATTAAATAAAATATGAAAAAAAATATCGTTAATGTTTTGCACAACAAACACTCAACAAGAAATAGAATTTATTTAATTTTATAGTTTGGTATATATTATAACGGTAAATGGGATCACTTTTGCGGTATATTTTAAATGAGAGCCAAAGAAGAGATGAATTGAATAGCGAGATAGAGTGGGGCGTTTTTTGTTTTTTGTTTAGTTAAATTTCCCGGAAAAATCCTACAAGATATTGGAGCTTTCAACAGATCACCACTATACAACACTATACAATATACACGCACAAGGGGGCTTTCTTCAATAATAATAACAACAACTACAACAGTTGAACCATGTCAGAAGTGAGCGGTAGTAATACCACACAACTAACCCAATATTGAATTTTTATTCAAATTGAAACCATTAAAAAATTAAAAATAAAT
>JAZBGX010001788.1:0-16240 GCA_037414775.1 Zonitis immaculata
CATCCGAGGTCAGTACTCTTTACTCATCTTACCGGACCGTGTGAAGAGTACTTTTCAATCATCCGAATCACTCATCAACTGTACTCATCAGCGGTAACAACAACGTTTTGATTGCGGCAAAAAAAAAACAAAAAAAAAAATCTCGGAAGAATTTTGGGACAATTCGAAAAGTGGCAAAATGAAATAATGGCAGAATTTGGTATATTCAGAAATAATTGTTATCAATTAATAAGTGGGGCGGGGCGGGGCGGGGCGGGAGTTCTAATTGATTTATCTTTTATAATTATATTCATAATTTCCCTGTACATGACTTATTGAGTACTTGACTTGTATAATTTAGAAAAATTAAATTGATCGAATGATATAGAATTTCAAAATTATGAATGGAAAATTTCTAAAATTAGGGGCTGTTAGGAAAGAGTTAGCGCTCGAATTTGAAAAGTGACTTGAATTTACAGAAGCACCGTATTATCGTTTGTTTGCATATGGACGGGCACACATCACTATAAATATAACGCACTTCACCACACTCCACCGACGCACTTCACTATAACACAACTGATTTATAATTATTTATTATTATTATTAATATTATTATTATTAATGTTATTATTATTATTGTTATTATTATTATTAGTATAAATGAGGGCAAGAGACAAAGCGACAAGAAGAAAAAATCGACTTACAATATTTACGATCCAACCATTCGTGGCTCCTCTTATATTTTTGGACCTACCTTTACCTTACCATCTTGTTGAACTCCAACAAAATCTATAAATAACAACAACAAATATAATTTGATAATGAATAGTTATTGGATAAATAAAGTAGATATTCTGTGATTAAGTAATCGAATTCTGAGGAACAGGTTTTTTTGGCTGTTGTGTGGAAAATATTTTTAGGGGTTGAAATAGATTGTCAAATTTTTTAAGTTTCATAATCAATTAAATAAAAATTATTGTTAATTCTCCTTTACCAATTAAAAGAACAAAAAAAAATTAGAAAAAAATTTAATAGACACGTATCAACCCCTAAAGATGTTTTCCATTGGAATATATTTCGATGGCATTGAAATTGGAGGGCAACACCAACAGGTTGTTAGTCGAAATTCGAAAAATTATATATATAATCAATAAATTATCTAATTGAAATAATTATTTGTATGTATTTATGAAGAGATAGCGCTATACGTATTTCTTTAATTAATTAGAAATTGATTTGCTTACCTTGTGTAGTTATTGCAATGTAATTAAACAATCACCAATTAACACTAAACTGAACTTGAGCACATTCAATAGGTATAGGTGTCACTCTGTCACCGATCGAACTACTACTGATGATTCTTTATTGTTCAAAATTACCTAAACGTTCGAAACATGTTCAATATTTTTATGTAATATACAAGTCTAAACTGGAATAACTGGAAATATTGTTGAAAACTTGTTTATAAAAATTCAAAAATCAATAAAATGGATATTTCTAGAAGTATTGTTGCAAATGTTACATAATATTATACAGGTTATACAGGTTATACAGGTTTACACTCATTATATCATTAGTTTATATAATAAGTGCCTAAAAATCGAAAAATCAATAATATAAGTGTCTAAAAATAGAAAAATCGATAACCAGTACTTTATTATGTAAGGTTTTCAACAATTTTCCTAAAAATATCGATTTTATTGATTTTTAAATTTTTTTAAACAAGTTTTCAACAATATTTCCAGTTATTCCAGTTTAGACTTGTAAATTACATAAAAATATTGAACATGTTTGAACTGGTTATTGATTTTTAGATTTTTAGACACTGATTATATAATCTAATGATATAATAAGTGTCTAAAAATCAATAAAATCGATATTTCTAGAAATATAGTTGTAAACCTTATATAATAATTTACTGGCTATTGATTTTTAGATTTTTAGACACTTATTATATTATTAGATTATATAATCGGTGTCTAAAAATCTAAAAATCAATAATATACGTGTCTAAAAATTGAACAATCGATAACCAGTAAATTATTATGTAAGGTTTACAACAATATTTCTATAAATGTTAGTTTTATTGAATTTTGATTTTTTAGACACGTAGATTATTGATTTTTAGATTTTTCGACACTCATTATATCACCAGATGATATAATAAGTGTCTAAAAATCTAAAAATCAATAACCTGTATTTTATTATGTAAGATTTCCAACATATTTCTAGAAATATCGATTTTATCGATTTTTAGACACACAGATGATCAGGTAACATCCGGTATATTGAACAAAAAAATTGGGGATGCCATATAAAAAAATGGTACCGTCTTCTGCCTCTTGAAATAATTAAAGTATACCAATATATGGCGAATTTTTGCAACTTTTTTATCTGTTTTAACATCTACTCGAAAAAAAAACCTAGCTCGTTAGATATTTAGGTGTAACTATATTTTGAGACATACTGTATAAATAATTATTGTTAGTTATGTATATTTGGTTGCATACATATAGTACAAAACGTCTATGAAATAAGACCGCTATAACCGCTCAAAGTGGCAATCTAAAATCTCATTCCAAAAAATCCTAACCCTACTTATTTATTTATAGATTGTATTTCAGGTGATTAGCGCTAGAGGGCCAAGTCGCGGCCAATCAATACAAAAATTTTCGTTTCACAATGACGTCATAATTTTAAGCTATTAGAAAAAAATTATTGTAAAAAAATTCAACGAAAATTCGTTTGAAAATTTTCTAATTTGATTGCATTTGATTAACGAATATTCTCGAAAAATTCTACAAGCGAAACTGATTAATAAGAAACAATGAAAACAAGTAATGCCATCAATCTATTATTTTTATTATTATAACCTCATATTTGTTGAATTTATTGTTGTGAATCGAAATAATTGTTGGTAAGAATTGAAGGTAGGATTCAATCGAAATCGATTAATTGTTTTATCATTGGAATTTGGTGATTTGAGAAAAATGCCAGAACAAAGCAATGATTATCGTGTTGTGGTGTTTGGTGCTGGTGGTGTTGGTAAAAGTTCATTAGTTTTAAGATTTGTTAAAGGTACATTTCGAGAAAGTTATATACCAACAATCGAGGATACTTATCGACAAGTGAGATTTGGCAATAACATTATAGAATTATTATTTTTGTTTCCATTCTTTATTTTGTTTATTTCGATTTATTTTAATTCTCAAACATCAATTATTATTGTTGCTTGGTTTTTGTTAATGCTTCATGTTCTTTATGTTTTGTCGTGGTAAGTTTTTTGTTTTTTGTTTTGTTTTTTATTTATTACAATATTTGTAGTAATTATTTCTTGTATATTTTTGGTAATTTTCCGTTTCAGGTTATCAGTTGTAATAAAAATATTTGTACATTACAAATCACTGATACAACTGGTTCACATCAATTCCCAGCAATGCAACGACTTTCTATAAGTAAAGGACATGCATTCATTTTAGTTTATTCGGTATGTAGTCGACAAAGTTTGGAAGAATTACGCCCAATATGGGAAGTGATAAGAGAATTAAAAGGTCCCGATTTAAGTCAAATACCAATCATGTTGGTTGGTAATAAATGCGATGAAAGTGCCGAATTACGTGAAGTAATATCGTATGATTCCAATAATTTGACGTTATTAATTTTTGTTGTTTCTATTCCATAGGTTAGTACATCAGAAGGACAGACACAAGCTGGTGAATGGAGTGTTAGTTTTATGGAAACATCAGCAAAAACTAATCATAATGTTAAGCAACTATTCCAAGAGTTGCTCAATTTGGAGAAATCGCGTAATGTTAGCTTACAAGTTGGTGGTAAAGCTAATAGTCGTGTGGCTAAAGATAAATGCGATCTTATGTAGAAATTTTATTAGATATTTCAAATTCCTTGTTAATAAATCTTTGACCAAGCTTTAAAAAAAAAAAAATAAATAATAATAATCAAGGTAGGACAAAATATAATCAAACCAAACAGTAGACCGAGCAAGTTTTTTTTATTATTATTACTATTATTATTGTTGTTGTTAGGGGGAAAATATGTTTTATGTGTTGTTGAATATGGTGGAAAGTGCCCTCATCAATATTTAGTTTATTCCACATATTTTTACCCCATTATTTTTATATAGAGAATTAATAAATATGGAATATTTAGACTTGCTCGGTCCCTTAAAAGTTGTTTAATGGGACCGACTGCTGATTGATTTTTTTCAGTTTTTCTTTTGTTGTCAAATTTTTTTAAGAATCATTCAACAATTCATTGGGATCATATCGAAATAAAGTCCATTGGGATGATGAAATTGATGGATTTTTATTGATACTAATTTTTTAAGATCAACAGTCAATGTGCCAAATTAGAAATTTATCAATTTCAATGGAAATAATAATAAAATTTCAAGATTATTAAAATATATTTTGATAAATAGAAAAATGGAATTTTGAAAAAACAACGCAGTCAGGTCCATCTATTTCGATAAAAACAAAATAGTCATTGAAAGAAATTCTCACATACACTTATCATAAGTAGCATATCAGCAAATGTTTTGTAGAATCGTACGAATTTAGGTGCTAAATTTTTTTTTAATTAATTCAATTGTTTTCGATAAAACCAGAAACAGATGAAATTAAAATCAAAACACTCATAATTGCAAATAATTTGTAATTTCCGGAATAAGGTGATTGTTGATTTTGTTATTTTTAGAAACAAAAACAAAAACGGACCATTTGTAGTTATTAGTTTGTGAATCCTTATCTAATAACAATTGTTTGTTGCGAGTGTTTTGATGTCAATAATAATAATAGTAATGATAAGAATTAGAGCTGTAAAGCAATTTTTTTTCGAATTTTACTAAATTATTATAGACTGGGTGCTAAAGCAACAAAAACAAAACAACAACAACAACATTACTACATAGTTGTTTGTGTTAAATTATTGAAACAAAATGTATTTGTTAAATTCACGCTTTATAGTGTTCACTATATGAACTGCAATTGTGATGGATTTATAAAACGTATTTATGCAACGAATATATTAATTAATTAAATAGTTAATAATTAATAAAACAAAATTATAATGATGATAATAATAGATTTAGAAAGAATGTACTCATATTTTGACTTTGCTCGATAGGAAGCAATTTTTCCATTCATTACAAACATTAATTAATAATAATAAATGAAAAATCACAGCTTCATTATCTAGTACGGTATGAATATTGATTATTATTATTGTAAAGTTGCCCGTTTCTTAGAGGAATTCCATTCCTATTTCTCTCTCTTTCTATATACCTATTATTATAAATATATAGGATAGTCGAGGTATTTATACAAGGAAACTCCATATTTTTCTGGCTAATTAAGATTTCGACTTGTACTCCATTGTAGTCGACAGTACCATATATTTTATTATCATTAGAATGTAAGGGTAGGGGGCTGTCTAATGATGTTAGAATACATGAGGGTTTGTTTAAAAAAAAAACAAAACAAGTTTGGTGCTCTTGCCGAATAGCGATAATTTAAAAATAATGATAAATTGTTGAGAATGTTCGTAGCGATGTAGCGTTGAGTGAATGAAGCTGCAAGTCGACATGTTGAATAGTAAGAGTTTTGGAGTTTCGTCGTATACTTGGATACCTCCTGTATCTATCTCAAGAAACAAAAGAATTGTTGGAATATAGTGAACTTACGGATCAAATTTGTATACTTTGTAGATATAATTTTACTCAACCGAAAAAAAAATTATTTAAATCCAACCATATTCTCTTTGTCGCTCAATTTAATTTTCTGCTTTGTTATTAAAGACTGACATTATTGCAGGAGTAAAAAAAAATTAGCTATGTAGATAATTTTTTGTTTTGTTTAGATTTAGTCGTATAATTTGTTAGAAATGGAAATCTAATTCCAGTCAGTCGAATTTCTTTGATATTTGCATTTAATTCATATTTATTATTATTATAATAGAAAGAAAATGTACAAACAATTGATGGTTGGCAACGTTTTGACAACCTCCTCGTTGATTTTTAGAGGAAAAGAACGCAAGACGACGACGTTAAGTTTGTTGTAAAATACAATTTTTGATTATTAAAAATAATGAACCCATTGAAAAATTGATTTGTTCTCTTTGAAACGAAACCTTTAAAAGTAGTTCCAGTTTGAGGTGAATCGGTTACAGGAATTAAGTGATGGAGATGTTTGTCGTCTAGACGTTTTTATTTCTCGATTATTTCGCAATTTCTTTTCGAAAAATAATGGAAGCTAAACACGACCTGGACCTATGGACTTTGTTCGTTTATATTGATAAACTAGATCGATATGTCGTCATCTTCTACTATCAATTTCCCTTTTCTTTCTTCTTTATTTTGGCTATAGAAACTATTCGATGTTTGATTGTTGCACAAATCAAAATGGTTGTTGTTAATAATAGTTCAGTGTTTCTACAAACAATAATCTATGTGATGAATCAAAGCAGCATCCAACAGGAGACTTCCTACAATTATTATTATCTTGATATTGGAAAACGTTGGTATAATGTGAATATTTACAAAATTTTCCATCTAATTAGTTTGTTTTTCTTTAGCTATGAATGCAACGAAATGCTATGGAATTTATGGTTGTTTCCAATTAACACCGCCATGGACATCGGAAAATCGGCCAGTCTCGCTATTTCCGGAAGAATTGAAAAAGGTAATAAAACAATTTTATTGAATAATAATAAATCGAATGATTCTAGATTGAGCCAAGATATTTATTTTATACACGACAAAATCTCGATAGAACAAAACAAATTGATTTGAATGAATTCGATGTTATCAAATCGGCCGGTATTGAACCGAAAAAACCGGTCTATCTAATATCGCATGGCTATATGGAAGGTGGAGGGATTGGATGGGTAATTTATTCTTTAAAAACAATAACATCCATATTCTATGGATTTAAGATTTGTTTTATTGTAGATACACGATATGGCTCATGAATTATTGAAATTCGAAGATTGTACAGTTATTATAATTGATTGGCAAGGTGGTTCAAGTCCACCATATACTCAAGCTGTTGCTAATATACGTTTAGTTGGTGCTATGACTGCACATTTATTGAATGATTTAGCCCAATATACTGGTGATTTGAAATTGGATCATGTACATTGTATTGGACATTCATTAGGTGCACATATGAGCGGCTATATCGGTTACACATTACAATCAGTTAATATTTCTAATTTCCTTGAAAAAATACCAATATAAGTTTGTTGTATTTTGTCTTTCTTCTTTCAGCAATTCAATTTAACATTAGGCCGAATAACTGGTCTAGATCCGGCTGAACCGCATTTTGCAAAAGCACAACCACCTGTACGACTTGATCGTACAGCCGCTAAATATGTTGATATAATTCATACCGATGCTAGTCAATTTATACGTGGCGGTTTAGGTATAATTGAACGTATTGGACATGTCGATTATTATCCAAATGGTGGTAAAGATCAACCGGGTTGTGGTAAAAGTGTCTTTCAATATATTTCAGCTGAAAATGGCAGTTTTTTCAGAGGTACTCGAAAACTATTGATTATTGATTTTTATTAATTTTGTTGTAAAAAAAAAAAAACACTGTGCAGGTGTCCGTAAATATCTCGGTTGTAATCATTTAAGAAGTTACGAATTCTTTATTGAAAGCATCAATACGAAATGTTCGTTTCTAACAATTGCTTGTAATTCATATGAAGACTTCCATAATGGTAAATGTTTCAATTGTGGTCGTTACGGTGAGAAATGTTTGAAATTCGGTTATCACGGCCGTAAGCATTATGAGAAATTATTGAAAAAACGTTATATACAACCAAATTCGAATTTAGTGCAATATTTCAAAACTGCCGAACGGAAGCCATTTTGTCGTAAATATATAATTTAATTCAATAATCAATTATTTTAATTAATTAATTGATTTGAAGGAGGCCATTATAAGATTTCTGTTGCAATTTCTAATTCCGATGAGAGTCGTCAACATGGCGGTGAAGTTGGACAATTATTTTTTAAAATGCATTCAACAATTGATGGTAGAGGATTGAAAACAAATGAAATACCATTGAATAGTGGTGGTTATCATGAACCAGGACAAATCTATACCGGTGTTGTACCAACCGATGAAATAAAACAATTGAAAGCTGTTGAAGTTGAATGGCGTTTTGATAGTAATTTATTTAATCCATTCACATGGCGTTTATTGAATACACCGAAAATTTATATAGATTTTATTACAGTTGATGCATTAGAAATTGCACAAAGGTATATTGCACAACATTTATATTCATATAATAAATAAAATTAATATATACATCTTTTTGGTTGTAGCATAAAAGTTTGTCCAAAAGACAAAAAACCTTTAGTGAATTCTATACCACATTTGATGATTGCCAGTTATTGTTGATACAACTTTACAAAACAATAATCATTAATGATATGTTTGTTTGTTTTTCTTCATTTGTTCCATTACTTAGATTAAGGTTGTGCTATATTTAATTTAATGATATAATAATAAAACATTTATCATTCATAATGATGTAAATATTGTAAATAATAACTTATTATTATTATTATTACTATGATTATTATTTATTCAGCAATATTGATGACTAATTGTTTTGTTTTATGATCATCGAATTTATCCATTGTTTTAATATCGAGCATTGCTATTAGGCCTAAAGCTAGACCAATACCTAAAATTGTCATCAACATTAAACAAGACCATATCGTTACAGTTGTGAACGGTACACAATCGTAGGCATCATCGAATTTGCCTTTGGTCGCATCAATTTGTACTTGTAAATCTTTTATAACCAATGCAACATTATTATTAATATCTGCGAATATCGTATCACCACTGCAATGATACGAAAAGTTTTTCGGTACAATTATATTATCGCTATTATGATACGTTAAATTATAATTATAACTATTATCGGCATTAGTTAATTTAACTGAATTGATTTGCCAATAATGACCATACCATAGAAATAGGAAATTCAATGTTATTTGACCAAGATCCGGTGATAATACTTTAACACTAAATTTATCGAAATTACCAGGACGATTATCGGTTGTTATCATACTTTTATGGGACATGTCGATCAGATGATCACTACCATTGATATTTATTGATAGTGCTCTAGACGAAAACATCAATATATTTTTTGATTTGAATAGAACCACATTACTATCGGATAGTTCTCTATAATTATCAAAGTTATTATTATCAATTGCATTACGTTTGAAACGTTCTTGTTCGACTGTTGGTGGTATTATAACGATCGACAACACTTTATTGTTGTTGTTGTTTTCTAAACGTTTCAAATTTTGTTCGATCCGTTCAATATCTTCCAAATTATCACCAGAAAATTCTAGAAATAGATAAATTGTTGTTGTTTGTTCCAATTAAATTTAATAAATCAATTTTACCTGAGACATTTGCTAGATGATTTTTTAAATCACCATTTGGATTATAGAAACTATAATAACCGTTAATGATATCTTTGAAATTGTTTGATAAGGATGGTGTTGAGCTTTTGTAAAGTTGTATTGTCGGATTGTCCATTGTTTTTATTAAATCATTATAATCTTGATCGTTGAAATGGATTAATGGTGATACTTGAAATGGTATTCTACTCCAAAACAACAATGCACCATTTATTGTTGTTATCGATAGCGTTATTATTACAATTATTCTCAACATTTTTGGTTTTACTTTACACAAAATTGTTATCACTACTCACTATAGAGGGAAGAAAAACCAAAAATCAATAAACCACTGATGGGCATGATCAAACTATTTAAAACGGGATTCGGAACAATAACTTTGCTAAATTTGTTATCGATTTTATGGAATTATTCGATGAATAATGTGAATTTTTGGAAAATTTATTGTAAACCGTTTTTTTCTTTTGTTTTTGATCAGAGTAGATTTTTGAAATGATTCTGACTGCCATCTATTGGCTTTTGATTGAAACTTGAAACTCTTTATTTCGTCACGTTCACTTGATGCATGCGTTGTTCGTTCGACTTTGTTCGCATTAAATACCATGTTTGTTCGCAGAGAAAATATGGTTTTTTAAATTCAAATTAAATCTTCAATTTATTAATTAGTGGGAAACTTTGTGGAGAAAATGAATTTGAGATCTCTTCGTAGATTAAGTCGAAGCAAAATCCAAGCTGATTGCTTTCGTTTAAGTGATAAAAATGGAAAAACACTTTTCCTCTATGTTTGATATAAAGAAAATCTATCTGGACATAGTGGAATGATGGTCGTATAATTATTCATTTTACTATTTAATTTATTAACTGATAGTTAAAAAAATAATTCTCCCGGCGCATCCACCAAAAATGTCCAGTTTTATTTCCATTCTCGCTCCTTGTACGACTATTTGCATTTACAACCGTTTTCCCCCCAATATTTCTTCATAATTTCCACTAAAATTGATACTAGATCGTTGTTGTCTATGATATTATGTTTTTCTAGTTTGCTATGCTATTTTAAAAAACGTCAAAAAAATTCTATCAAAAAATTCTTCTTTCCTATTTTTTTTTTCCAATTTACTTTAATTTTAATTTATACTCATTCGTCTTTTATTAATGGAAAATAATACGGTTGAAACGATAACTCAATGTGAAAATCAAAAATTACCAATAATTAAAAGAAGTCCATATTATGATTCGTTGAATAATTGTCAAGAATTTGGTTTAACGCGACGTAAAATTCCTACCCCTAATCCAGTAGTAATTATGGAGAATTCATCACAATCATCATCATCGTCATCATCACAACCATCATCATCATCATCAGCAACAACAAATGACAGCAGTTCATCGACATCACCACAATTATCGAATGGTACCAATTCCGATAATCAAATACAAATTAAACGTTGTTCATGTTATCACGATTCGAAAAAATGCTCCATCCATAATCAGATCAATATTAAACAATTGAAAAGTCCAAATGATGATGACAATAATAATAATAATAATAAGGATTGTGATGTTGTTGATAGAAAATCATCGGAAATTTCGATTGTCAGTACAGAAAGTACGGAGAAAGAATTGATGATTCAGAATTGGTTATTGAAGAAGAACCAAGAGCGACGTAAAAAATTGGAAGAGGACAAACAGAAATTCCAAGAGATCCAAAACGAGAAACAATTGAAATTACAACAGCAACAGGAGAATTTCCGGAAATGGTTGAAAAGTAAAATTGATAAAGAAGAAGAGATTAAGAAAAAGAAGAAACTACAAGAAATCGAAGAGTTTGAATTGAAACAATTGGAAAAGGAGAAACGCCAATTAGAGAATGAACTATCATTTCAATTATGGCGCAAGAAAAAGGAACAATTATTGTTGGAGAAGAAAATCAAAGAACAAATGAAATTGATTGGTGAATTGGAGATGAAAAAACAGAAAAGTATCAATAATCAACGGGCTTATAAGGAATGGTTGAAGAATTCCAAAAATAAACCGAAACCGGTTCCATTGAATAAAGGATTGAAAAGTTGTTAATTATCCAGGCACAAAACAAATTCTCTAATGATTGAAATTTTTATAGGTTTATGTGCGTCACAGACCAGTTTCTTTAATCCAATACCATGGAATCCACCGCCCATTTGAGAAATTCCCGTGGATTTGTCAGAGGAATACAATTTTTTATTATACCACACTGCATCAATTTTTATTTAAATACATCTAAAATAACAATTTTAAAATTCTATAATTTCTAAATAAAAGCTAACACACAATAATTTTGTTTTTGTTTTCTTGTTTCTCCCATAGATTTATAACAATTGCAATTTGGGCGTGGGGGTGTGTATAAAAATATAAATAGTGATTTTTGTTTTGTTTAAATAAAAATAAAAATACCTAACACCATAGATAGTTCGACATTCGATTTAGAATGTGGATTCTTCTTCTTGTAAACGTGAAATATCGGTTTTATTCAAGAAATAATAAGTCGGCTGGCGACCTTTCAAATCTTTAGCAATCCTCTTAGCACCGGCTTTGATCAACACACGACTTATAGTTTCCATTTTTTCAACAGCCATCGCATAATGTAGAGCCGTTCTTTCCAACTGGAAACCAAACAATATTAAAATTATTGTCAATTTATATCGATAGGGGCCGAAAATTACATTATCGCCTAATTTCAATGTTTCCGGAAATGTATTTGCCAAATAATCGACAATTTCTTCTTGTTGACAAAGTACAGCGATATGTAACGAACAACGTCCATAACTATTTTTACCGATAGCTAATAATTTCCCACTGCCCGTATCATTTTCATCGGCTAAAAGACTAGAAACGTCATTGATTGATCCTAGACGGATTGAATGATGGACACGTTCGCGTTTCTCCTGAAATTTTCGCTAATTTAAAAAAAAAGAAAATTCTATAGCAAAACAACAAATTGATACTTCAAAAGCCAAAATCGATTGTAGAAATGATACAGTATCGGGTTGGTTATGTTCAACAATGACATCGACAATTGGTTTGTTATTTTCATCGACAATATCGGTAATGTGGTCGTAGCCTTCCAATAAAAGTTCGACGAGTTTATCTGTATCGCCTGGAATTTTTATTATTAGCTCAAACAAACTTTGGTTTATATCCACAAATAATCGAATTGTACCTTTAGCAGCGATATGTATGATGTATCGATCGATTTCGACTGTATTTTCGCGTATATTCGCTTGAATACTGATATCGCGAGCTGTACGATACAATTCATCCCGATAAGCCACATTGATATCGGTATCGAGCAATAATTGGAATAGAGAATTACGGCCATGGGCGCGAGCTGCAGCGAAATGCAACATACTCTGACCATGCTCATCCTAAAATTATACAAAATATATTCTAGCATTGAACTAGTTCAGAACTTTTAGCGAAATAAAACCAAACTCACTCGACTTGTACTTTTGAAAGCTGTCTCGCCATCATCACTATCATTATCATCCGGATCAACAGTGACTACATCAATATTAGCCGGTATATCGGTACTCTTATCATCATCATCATCATCATCATTGACTTGTTGTTGTTGTTGCGATTCTGTTACCATTTGTTGTTTATCCTGTTTAAATGATATTATCTGTGAGATAAGATATATGATGAATTTGTTTAGTTTTACTTGTATACGACCACGTGACAATGGTTTATTAGTTTTATTATTAGCAAAATTGTATAAATAAGTTGCTAAATAGGCAATTGGATCATCTGGACGTTTATTAGCTACTTCTGTTAAGCCTTTAATTAAAGGATCACCTAATGCTGGAAATGATAAGAAAATTTTCGTTAAAATTCAGTAAAATTAAAGTAAATCGAAACGTACAGGCAGCTAAATATCGGCCTTCTTCT
This sequence comes from Zonitis immaculata, assembly GCA_037414775.1. Taxonomy (NCBI): domain Eukaryota; kingdom Metazoa; phylum Arthropoda; class Insecta; order Coleoptera; family Meloidae; genus Zonitis; species Zonitis immaculata. The sequence continues at coordinate 13,382 of JAZBGX010001788.1, forward strand.
GTAGCAAAAAATGGCATATCAACTTGACCATTATTTTGGGCTAGACTATCTGTAACCGAACAAAACAAAAACAAAACAAAAATTACTAAATTTCCAATATTCAACTCAATATTCTATTTATTTCAGGTTGTAGAATATTTTTATTGATGACAATTTGAAGCGTACACACTGGAAAAACAATAACACACACACACAATTTTACATAATAATACATCGAGTGCAATATATAAGACAAAGACGGTTGATATGTTTTAGATAATTTGTTTTTTGTTTGTGTGCCTAATTGTATTCAAGTACTGACCTATGATTATTTATAATCCACATCCAAAAAGGCTGTCTTTTATACAAACAAAAAATTGAGAAAAAAACTAACTATGAATTCTGGCGCTATTTACACAAGAAATTTCGGTTTGTCGCATAAATCCTTGCCATTGCCGATTATTCCCGTATTCAAGGAAAAGCCTGAAGAAATTCTAAACTCTGAGTATAGACACGTCTGTGTGTGTGTGGATCGTGGATACAACGCAGCGATCAGTAGTTAGCGGGAATGGAAAGCTAAACGCCACATTTGCACCAGGTCACGTTCTTATAGACAGGCCTTGACACTACTATCTTACTATCATTGGTATATAAGGGTAAATTCTTATGTTGTAAGAATTTAGTTACTAAAATTGCCACAAAGAGCGCCATAATCGAGAAGGACAGTTGTGCTAGAGAAACATAGAATGTGCGAAAAAAGAGACAACAACAACAACAACTATTTGTTGTTGTCTCTTCCCCGCACAGTTTACCTCCTCGATTATGACGCTCCTTGTGGCGATTTTAGTAACTAAATTCTTACTACTACTAGTGTCAAGACCTGTGTTCGCTTTGACAATAGCGGCGACCATTCGCGTTCGCTTTACGCTACGAATTCGCGCGACATTCGCTCTATTTAAAGACTCTAGATCACCGTCGATTATTCGATTGGCAAGGATTTATAGGACAAGCCGATATTGATTTATAAAAGTAATAGAAAAAAAAAAAAATTGTTAATCGTCGTGCATGATGCGTTTCTTTTTTTTGAAAATATTAACAAACATTGCAGCTATATGTAGAGAATTCGACATGGCTAAATCTTTTTCCAATTGTAAAATATTCAAAACGGCCGTAACGAAATCATCGAAACATTGCAATTCATTTATACCAAGACATTGTTGATTACCAATACGTATAATATCACTAGTGGCTGTATTACGTTGATAAGTTAGGCCACGTACAAAACATAAATGTTGTAAATTGTTTGGTTCTTTAATCAAATTCGTCAATTTCAACATTAAATTAAATTGTAATGTACATCCGACGATTGTCGGTCGTGCCGATAAGAAGCCTAATCGCTTGTCCCATTGGAAATCGAGTTTGTCGTTCAAAATCGTCATTAATCGTTTCAATCGTGCATAGATCAAACCAATATTGCCCGGCTTATTATTTGGTGTACACGTTATTATTCGTATATGATCCAGAACATTGATCCATACAGCTAGATTATTGCCATTACTAATGAAAACACCACGACCGTACGGCCAATATTTGCCATGCAAACGATCCGATTCCGGTATATTCCATAATGGCACAAGTAGACCATGGGAGGCTAATATAATTCGAACTTCCGATGGTTCTTCTAATACTTCGTTCATTGTATAATAAACACCACTACCTGTATCATTCAATTCATCCGCTGTAGCATTCGGATATAGAGCTTTGGCAACTTCTGCACTTAATAGAGTTGTTGTTATTAGACGTTCAACATTTTCTAATTGATTAGGATTCAAGGTTTTTGGTAAATCGAAATTTTGTAAATTTCGCGTTAATTCCAAACAACCTACAAGATTTCCCCAATAATTTCCAATAACAAACAACAAACAACAAAAACAAACCTGAAATTACCCATTTATTGAATGGATCTAAATCCATACCAATAAGTCGATCATCATCGTCTGTGGTGATATTAGATGGTGGATGGTCACCGAAATCGTGATGTAGATCGATTGAATTGTATTCCTTTAAAATCGGTTCGAAAAATTCGGGGAAAACTTTATAAACATAAAAATCCGGCGCTACAATACCAATAGGAAAGTCTTGTTCTAAAGCAATACGGAAACTAATATCGGTTGGTAATTTTTTAACACTCGGCCATATTATGTCATAGAAATTATGATCTAATTTTGTTAAGCGAGCCTTAATATTATCGAATATGAAACGTTTTAAATGTTTACTAATCAATAAATTCGAATTGATTTGTCGATTAATTATTGTTGTTGTTGAACTTGTTGTCGATTGTGCTGACATTGTTGAATTCCGTCGACCATACAGAACGTTATAGCAACGTTCGAGTACATTTAACATATCTTCATCATCTAAATCTTTACGTGCCGAATATTGATCGTCAGGCACTAATAATAATAATAATAAACAATAAATCATCAAAAAAAAAACAAAAAACAAGAAACAAGAACAAACAAACAAAATAAAACACGAAAAAAGCCGCTATATGCGTTCAATTGACACTATTAAACCAATATTTATTATTTCCAATTATCTATCTAGTCTTATCTAATAAATTTACCTTTATCTGATAATATTTCATCGGTGGCACTCTCTTCAATTCCAAAATCCTGCAGTAATTGACGATGTGAGAAACTGTCCTGATTCGTACGATAACATTCCGCTGTATGGCCAAACTTTGAAAAAAGAATAACATCGAAACGATCAATTAAAGTCGTATCAACAAGAGATAGAGAATAATAAGATGGAGGCGGAGGAGAGAAAGACTAAGAATCGGTAAGTGGAGGTGTGCTAACATCAGAGTCTGTCAGTACA
>JAZBGX010001789.1:0-16240 GCA_037414775.1 Zonitis immaculata
ATTGTTCGTCATCATATTTGGTGTTACAGTTGTAAGTGTTGATGTTTCGTAATTACTTCATAAATAAGTAATTTAATTTTTTTTTATAGTTGGTCAATCGCCAAAAGAATGCCAAAAAGAAAGCACCAATACCATTAACTGAAGATATGTTAAATGAATTAAATAAGAACCATATGGGCGGTTTTGATAATTACGGTGCTGATGACCTTTATAATATGGAAGATGTATGGAATGAACGTGGTTATGATACGAAAATTGCCAAAAAAGTAACAAAATCAATTATTATAATAATAAAAATTAATACGGAAAATTGTAGCGATCAACTGGCTCCATCCACGACAACAGCATGTCGAATTTATATGATAGTTGGCGATCTGAATGGAACGGTTATTATTATAACGCCTATTATGGTAACAATCCTGGTAGTAGTCATGGTGGTTATAACGGTAGACGAAGATCTGATTATGACACAAATTTCTGAAACACAACTTTAATATAAAATTGCCATAAGAGAAATAGAGAAAAACAAAACAAAAACAAAATATCTGTATTATAGATTTATTATTTTATTTTATCCGAAGTTTATTTAAGAATTTTGCTCAATTTCCAAATACCCGTCCGAATTTATTCTACAGATATTTTCAATTTCGTTTTTGAATAATACTAAATGGAAAAAATCAAGGAAATGGCTGTATTTGTGTTGAAAACACGACCAGGTCTATCTAGTCAAATTAAGAATTAAAAATAAATAAATAAAAAAACAGCCTAGCAGAATTCAACTGCGATTAATTGGCTGTGACTCCATCAAGACTAATTTCAAATGACATCGATCATGACATTATAATAATAAAAACCAATTTGAGACTATTCGCATTTAATTAATAATATTCTTTTGATAATATAATGTAAAACGAAATACTTACAAGTGTTTTGTATGAAATATTGCTTCTTTGTTGTTGAGAATCCGCACAATTTCCGATCAAACAAAGCCAAACTTACAATTAGATTAATTCGATGTAGGCACATAGATGTATATAATAAATGTACAGTCTATTTTCCGAAAAAAAAAAATTAAATACTGATTAATAAACAAGCGAAACAACCCCTTATCATCATCAATATAATTAAAAAATAATAATTTAAATTATTGTCTGTAGATAAAAATAATTGTAAGGTGTTAACAAATAAATCCATAAAAAAATCTATTTTTTATTTTTAATTAATTTCAATTCAGGTATCCGTTTTTGTTTACCAATAACATCAACACCACCCATATAATTACGTAATATTGCCGGTATTGTAATTGTACCATTTCGATTTTGTCCTAATTCAATTAATGCAATTAATAATCTCGGTATTGCACAAGCTGTACCATTTAAAGTATGTACAAATTCTAAACTATTATCAATTGTTTTATATTTTATACCTAAACGTCTTGATTGATAATCCAAACAATTACTACAACTAGAAATTTCACCGAAAACTTCCCTACCATACAACCATGCTTCAATATCATATTTTCTATAAGCTTGTGCACCTAATTCATGCGGTGGCATATCTAAAATTTTACAAAACAATCCTAATGATTCGAAATAATCTTCTTGAATTTTCAAAATATTCTCCAACATTTCATCGGAATCTGCTGGTTTTGAAACTATAAACATTTCAACTTTTGTAAATTCATGAACTCTACAACAACAAATTTGATTAATAACGTTATAACGTTATATTATCCATAAAAGTAAGATACCGGTAAATCCCACGTTCTTCAGCCAAATTGGAAACTTCAGCACGATAACATCGACTTATTGCGGCCAATTTTAACGGTAACTCGGATTCATCAAATATTTTATCCATTAATAATCCGGCTAATGCTATTTCTGAAGTACCAGATAGACACAAATCGGGTTCATGTAACGTTGAATCTAATCTATACACCTAAAATGATTATTTATCAATTAATATTATAAAATCTATAGAATATATGGGATTATACTTGATTTCTTGTTGAGGTTGTATTCATGCCGCATCTTTCAACAATTTCCTTTGGTAAAATATCGGGCACCGATATCAGTTTGAATTGATTATCAATCAATTTTTTTACAATAGATCGTATTAAAGCTTGTTCTAATTGTGCTAATTGTCCTAATAAATAATAACTACGACTACCATTCACATTGCCCAATTGTTCTGTACGTAATAATTTCAATTTCTTCACAATTTCATTGAATTTGTAAATTTCACCATTGAATTGTCGTTGATTACCGATTTCTTTTACAATAATTGGATCATTTCCATATTTAGCAACTACCGGATGTGTTCTATTTGGTATTTTCATTAACTCATCATGGAATTGTTGCGTAATTGTTTTATAGTTTTTATCGTTATAATCTAATTTATCTAATTGTTGTTTTAAATTATTAACTAAACGAATATCACCAACACCTTTACGATTTATAATATTCCGTTCGATTTCTGGTATATTAGCCGGATTACATAAATATTCAATATCAAAACATGAATTTTGCGGTAGATTTATGATATTTAATACAGAATTTTTGTAGAATTGCCTTAAATTCGAAGAATTTTGTACCAATGTAGGCAATTTTAGTGAAAACATTTTTTTGTAAAAATTTTGAGGTTATGGGAAATATATCCTAAGGGACGTCACTAGATGGCAGCATATAGTTGTATAGAAATCTGCAATTATCGAAGAAAAATCAAATTTTCATTTTCTAATTATAAAATTTTCAATAAAAATCGATTGAAAATGGATTCAATCAAACGACATAACTCCAATTACTGCATTTATTCGACGTACAAGCTCACTATCAATTCATCCGGCGCCTCCGCCATTTCGCAATTTTATAAATTTCATATTGAAGTTGTACAAGTATAAGCATAGTACTTATTGTTAGTAGCATAGAATAAGTACGACCTTATTCTGTGGTAGTACTTGCAGTTCAGAACTTCAACAGAACCGTTGAGACTTTGATCTTCGATGACAACTAATATGGCGGGGGATGGCTTGGGTCGAAGTAATTGCAATAAAGTTGAAACTGGACAATTTGATTGTAATGGAAATCTTTAGAAATCGCGCCTTCTCCACATTTCGAACGTTCATCAAAAAAGAAATATTCATCGTTATTTATCAATTTTTGTTATTACTCTCTGCTTTATTTAGAATTTTTTTCCAATAGACCCAAAGGCAAATGTAACTCAATTATCCTTTACAGAAAAGGGTTTTGGATATTCGATTCCAAAAAAGATTGTAAACTATCAATAAATTATGTAGCTTAATAGTTGAATAATTAAATAAAGAAATTGGGTCAAACTAATTCCATTCTTTTCCTAACGATTAATGATATTTTAATGATGATTACAATAATTTTTGATGATTTGTTTCATTGTCAGTGTAACTTTTCTCATGTGCTGACGTGTCTTTGACTATTATGGAGAGAGTTTTGGAAAAAATTAAAAAAGTGAATCGAATTAAATTAGAACTCATTTGCTGGAAACAAAAAATTCAAAGTATAACTTCAAATATTTAATTCAAATATAATTTAATTTCGTTGATTTTGAACAATTTTCTTTAAGGAAATCCTTTGGAATTATTTAAAGATCTAACTTTGAATCCATTCAAGAGCACAATATATCGATGGTTATTAATTTTGTCATTGACCATGGAATTTCTGATAGCAATTCTACATACTTATAATATTTTATCGCAATTTACAATTGAAAATTTCAACAGATATGGCATTATGTATTTAGGATCATTCTATGTACGAAAAATACTTTTCCAATTCAAAATTTATCATAATTTATATTTTTTTAAGGGCATCACACTTACATTTGTAGCATTACGATTACGAATTCCTTTGGCAAAACTTTTGGAAAAACTCCCCGAACAAAAATGGTTGAATTTAAGGAAATACAATAAAACTTATCGGAAATTACATCGAGAATCATATATTTTAACAATTATTGGACTATTTACATTTTTCTTAGCAATAATTACAGCAATTTTACATTCTCCAATATTCGGTTATAAATTATTTTATGCTTGTGAATTTTTTGACAATAACTTCACAAATTACGCTAATATTTTGAATAATTTATATATTTCTGCACATTGTTGTCTTGGTTTAGTTATGATTGGACTACCGTTGATTCTTCTATATTTATTAATTAATCTAAGTTATTCTATTCATTTACGGAATAACAGCTTGGAGAATTTCAATCATCGTCATGGTTATGATGATGATGACTTTGAATTAATTAGAAATTCTCGATACCAAAATTTGGTTAGATCACTTTTACTCGACTGTTTTATAAAATATAATGGAGTCAAAAGGTGACATTTTATTAGAATAACTCCACACTTTCTAAAATAATCGATTTTTCTCTTTTTTTTTCAAGTATTTTGGAAGAATTCCATAAAATCTCTCACCAATTCACGCCATTAATTGCAATTTCTGGATTACTATTTATTTTGAGTCAATTCTACTACATATTGGCAGTAAAAAATAAATTACTCTCTAATACAGGGCTGTCCACTCAACAACCTCTACGTAACAAAGTTTCAGTTACAAAAACAAACATCGCAATTTTACTTACATTAGAATATAAGAAAAAAAATTTAGATGCGGTTCATTCAGTGGACATTCCTTATTTCAATGATTTAAATAATTGTTATTGGATTTATTGCAGACGGACATGACTTTAGTAGAATATCCACGTGTCGTTTTATTTTCACTCTTAACAATCATCGCATATGTACTCATATTTTATCCTGGACAACATTTGAAGAATGAAGTCAGTTTTTACACGATTCTCATCCAACAATTGTTTGCAATAATTTCCTTTTTCTATCAATTTCAGACAACTCGAACATACCAAGTAGTCAAATTTCTACCATGGTATCATTTCAATATAGAAAATCGTCGTATCTATATGATGTTGTTGATCAATACCCAACAACCAATCATTTATAATTTTGCAAATATTATAATTTGTGATTATGAATTTGCACTTGACGTAAGAAATTTCATTTGATTTAATTTCAATCAAAACAAAAATGATAATAATTTTATTGTAGTTTTTGAAATTGTGCTACTCTTATATAACCGTTCTACAACATCTGTTATCACGCCCGTGAAGAAAATTTTTATATATGATGATAATTGATAATAAAGAAAAAATATTCAATCGAAACTGCTTTATTGTATTAAGTGTATGAAAAAGATAGATAGAGAGAGAGAGAGAGAGAGAGAGAGAGCAATTGTTTTGGTTTTTTTATTCAAATTTGATTCCTTGAGCTAATGGTAAATCTTTTGAATGATTTATTGTAATTGTCGATCGTCTCATATATTGTTTCCATGAATCAGTGCCTGATTCTCGACCACCACCAGTATGTTTATCACCACCAAAGGCACCACCAATTTCAGCACCTGATGTTGGTATATTGACATTGACAATACCACAATCGGAACCATTCGGACCAATCCACTATAAATACGAAACAATAATTATCATAATTTATATAATAATTGGGTAATTCACTTTAAAAATATTGCCAAGGTTTTCTGTAAAAATCGTAGACGATAACCCTTGTGGTACTTCATTATTCCATTTGATAGCCTCATCAATGTTATTTGTTTTCAAAACATAAACAATCGGTGCAAAACATTCATTATGAACTAAAGGATTATCGTGACTCAAACCGGTGACTATTGTTGGTTCAACAAAATAACCAGGACCATTGAGTTGCTTGAAATTATTGAAATATGAAAATTATTAGAAATTTTATTATTGTGTATTTATTACTTTGCCACCAATTTCTATAGTACCGCCTTGTTTTTTGATTTCTTCAAGTGTTGTTAGGTATTTATTCAATGCTTGTTCATTATGTAATGGTCCGATTAAAGTACCTTCAACTAGAGGATCACCGATACGATTTAAAACTTGTTTATACGAATTTTTCAATTTTTCTAAAACACTATCATAAACCTAATAAACAATAAATTAAATTAATATCGATAAAAAAAAAAAACATAGATTAACATACGTTTTTATGTAGAATTAATCGTCTAGTTGTTGTACAACGTTGGCCAGTTGTTCCAATACAAGCAAATAATGTAGCACGTATTACCATTTCTAGATCAGCATCATCATTAACAATAATTGCATTATTACCACCTAATTCTAATAAATGTTTGCCAAAACGTTTTTGTACTTCAATACCAACTTGTCTACCAATTTCACAACTACCAGTAAATGATAATAATTTAATACGTTGATCTGTAGCCATTGCTTTACCAATATCAGCACCACCACAACATAAACTAGCAATAGCGCCAGGTAGATTATTCTTTTTTAAAACATTAGCGATAATTTTTGTTGTTGCTATTGATACTAATGGTGTAGTTTCGGCACCTTTCCAAACAACCGTATCGCCACAAACCTGACGAATTAATTATCAATAATTCTATGTAATATTCCAAAATAAAAAAAACAACAAGGATTTACCATAGCGATAGCGCTATTCCAACCGTAAACAGCAATAGGAAAATTAAACGCCGATATAACACCGATACAACCTAACGGATTCCATTGTTCAAATAAAACATGTCCTGGCCGTTCTGATGGTAATATTAAACCATTTAAATTACGCGATAAACCAACAGCATAATCGCAAATATCTATATATTCTTGTACTTCACCAATACCTTCTGGTAATATTTTACCCATTTCTAATGATACCAATTTACCTAATGGTATTAGAAATTTCCGTAATTCATTACCAATTTGTCGTACAATATCGCCACGTTGTGGCATTGGTAAATTACACCATACATCACAGGCTTGCTCCGATAATTTTACACAATCATTATAATCGTTGGTATTACCTTCTTTCACATTTGCTATTATTTGACCATTACTTGGACAGATCGACTGAATTGTCTATAAATAAACAATTTTTAAGTCTTGAATAATAACTAAATTATGATTTACTCACATTGCCGGAACCTTTCCATTTGTCACCATCATAAACACCGTAATTTGTTTCTTCTAAATCTAATTCTTTTAAAAATTGATATTTTGGATCGCCTATCAATGTTGTCAATGCCATTTTATGTTTGATTAAACTAGAAATTTTCAATATCCGTTTTGATTTCAACAACAAATACATAATTGTAATATTATTGGTGTACAATAGCACGGCAACAACTAAATAGAGATAATCTATTTAGTTTATCTCGAAGAGTTTTAGGTCATTGATTTAAAACAAAAATTCTAATAAAATATCCATTAGTTATTTAATTTTTTTCGTACAATAAATTCCGTAAACAAGATAAGAACTTGAGATGATAAACTTTTAATAATAAATAATAAAATATTATACTTATCAGTAGAACAGGATTTCTTTTAGGATTCAGAAATTTGGGTAATTTCTAATTTAAAATATCATAAATAATTTTAATTCCGTTTTTAATTAAATATAATTTTCTTTTTATTTAAAAAAAAAAACAAACAAAACAGTCTTACGATGTATTCATTCTTTGTTTGAATTTTCGTAAAAATTCTTTAGCCAACTTATCACCTTGCCGATGTTCCAAACTTTTAATACTATCAGTACCTAAATTATTAAAAATTGATTAATATGATTCTATATATAGAAGAAAAACGTATAGACTCACTTAAATTAGTTGGTCGGCCTAATTGTAAATGAATTTGCGGTAATCCATTTATCATATCATCAGTTTGTGGAATATCTTTGAAATGTATAAATGCCTCACCAATATATTGATTATTATAACCCAATAGGTCTTTATCTTTTACACTAAATAATACTAAACCATTTAAGCTTCTTTGTTCCGCTGTTAATTGTCTAAAAAAATTATCAATAAGTTTAGTATTTTGTTCGTTTGTTAAATATGTTTATACATTGTAAATGTTTCGTCAAATAATGGAAATTGAGTTTTATAATGAGTTTGTGTTTTCGGTTTCGAAATTCCAGTAAATTTCTCTTCAGGCAATAAATGGATACGAATAAAAGCATCACAAGACCCTAAAAATATAACAATCATTCAAATAATTACACTATTTCTTTTTAACAAAAAAAAAAAAAAACAAACCATTAGAATCCATTGCAATCAAATTTCTAGCATTAATAATTTCAATTTTCAATTTATTATCATTATCAAATTTGATACGTATTGTAATTTCACCATATGGTGAGTTATCTAAATTTTTATATTCCTCATATAAATCTAAATGGATTTGATGGATAAGTTCGCAAGTTTCTAAACCGTTAAAATTTAATAATCGATCAGTACGTTTTAAATTATCACAACAATATTGATCAGTCGTTTTAAAAGATCCTATCATTAAATTCAACGTTTTACGTAAATTAGCAAAAAACGATGGCGGTCGTCTTTTCTACAATACAGCAATATAACTATAATTAAAATTTAATTTATCAAACAAAACAAATTGTAAATACTTCAATGTTAGATTGGATAATATTGTTTAGAATTTCGCTTAGATTCTCCCAAACTATTTCCAAGACTCGATTGAAATTCTCCTCATTCAATTGATTATGGAGAGTTTGTAAATTATTATCGACGTACATCATTAAACGATCAACACTATTATTATCTTGATCATACAATTCAGCACCTTCAATCAATAAACGTTTCATTGCAGGCGACATCTAAAATAGAATAAACTATATTAATATTAAAATAAAATAATAATCGTAAAATTTACTTTTGATACGACAATTTCCAATAATTCAATAATTTCATTACGTACAGTATCAATCGAATTTAAAATAACATTATCTAAGGTTTGTTGACAACGTTCAGCTTCTAATGGACTTTTTAAATCGGATATTTTCTGTATAACTTCGTCCATACCTAATTCATTTGTAAATGGCTGTAATGATTGTCGAACATATTCAATATTATTTATAGCTAAACACCATTCGTCAGTTACTTGAAATTTCTTATCATCCTTATCAATGCCCATACCATCGACTTTATTCGACATTCTACCAGCATAAAATACACAACAACGACAAATATCCTAAAATTAAGATCAATTATCAATTAAAAAAAAAAAAACAATAGTTAATAATTCACATCTATAATTTTGGCGATAAACGTATAGCAACCTTCAACATCGGGCCAATTGAGTTGTTGCCAAAATACCTTGACCTACAACAATTCAACAACAACAAAAAAAAAACAATTATACAGAAAATATTTTAAATAAACGAACTTGATAGAATATCGTTAATGTATCAACAGCTGATGAACTATATTTAACATTTGTATCAACCGGTATTAGTTTATCTAAATCAACAGCTTTTTCAATACGTTGTAGTGCTTTATAAACGGCAATATCCAACCATTGTGCTACACCACCATAAAACCATTGATAAAAATTCTTTATATAGAACGTATCATAATCTAATGGACATAAACCTTGTCCTAATATAACGAAACGTTGTATTGATAAATATAATTCGAATAATAATGTGCCTTCGGTTAATGTTGAATCCGGATCAATTTGATTTGTTGTATAACTTGTAAATTGTAATTTTTTCAATGATTTACATATTGTTCGTACATCTGGTTCGGCTAATGTTGAAATTTTCGCTTGATAAAACGTATAAAGTGTTTTAGCATATTGGAAATTAATCGTTCTACAAAAAAAAAAGAAAATTTAATTAAAAAGAAATAAAATTGATAATAAAGACAATACTCTTGGAAGATTTTATCATAAAATTCGATGGCTTTTTGTAAATCACTTCGAATTAATTGGATAATTTGCGTTAAATTTTGTAAACATCCTAAATCACTATCATTCGATTTAACATTATTTTCCATAATATGATTGAACCAATCAGATGCACCTTGTATAATTGCATCATTTATAGTTGAACGTATATCACAATTTAATTCATTATCATCATTATTATTATTATTATTATGAAATGTTGTTAGCCATGGATATAAATTTTTTGGAAATAATTCGATATTTGGTGGAATCTCCAACATTTCAATACGCTTAATTATATTTAATACTTCGATAATTTGTTTTAAAACAACTTTATCTTTACAACCATTTTTTCTACGTATTTTACGTAATATTGACAATAACGATGGTAATAAACGTTTTGTTGCATCCCAAAATAAACGTACATCTTCTTCACAAAAACAATTACCAATCTGTAATGGTTTTATCAATTTATCCAATAAATTCGTGAATAATTGAAAATTCAATGGATGATTATTATGAATGATTGTATAAACCGACCATTGACATAAAGCGACAATTGTTGGATTCAAACCAGATTGGGCTATATGTTGTGTTAATAAAGCATCAGCTTGAGCACTAAACGTACCAGACCACCAAAACGGCGCCACCTACAATCAAATTTCATTCGCATAACTTTAAATTATCGATAAAACAACATTTTACTTTAGACATTTCAATTTCGTATAATAGAATTATCCGTAAAAGATGTCGATGTTCTTGTGCTGCAACTTGATTATTTTTCTCCGAACTAAAACCGATACGAATTTTCAAAACACCTTGACGATTAGCTTTATTTTTCTTATCTAAACTATACCACATGGTCATACCGGAAGCTGGTATTGTCTAAAATTAAAATTATCAACAACAAAATTCTAAATTTAATAGCAAAATAATACTTTCAATGGAATTTTAGCAATTCCAATTAATTCATTATCATGTTGTCCGGTAGCTGCCGTAACAGCAATTTCTTTCACCAATTTCCTTACACCTTTAACACCTTTAACATCGAATATTTTACCTAATTTCTCTTTAACAGATTCAGCCGGATCGAAATCCCATACTTCTAAACATAAAGTCTCATCACAAACATTCTCACTTATTGGCCTATATAAAAATTGGAATTAATTTTTTTTTCTAACAATTATTCAATTGAAATTACAATGCAAAATGTTCCTCCCATATTGGTGTTAATGTTGCTGTTTTTACAGAAGTATTATAACGTTGCGAGGAATTATTTAATAAATATAATGTAACGAATGGATCACTTAGACCATTTGAATCTTTCGATCGTAGATCTTTAGCTTCAATAACTTCAACATGTAATAGAATTTCGGGTGGTTCTTTTTTTTCAGCAATCTCCAATAATGCCAAATGTTTATCATTCGATATTTTAAAAGCATCTTGTAGATAATTGAATAACGAACTTTGTCCAATTTCATAATTAACTTCACAACCGACATTATGGAGAATTTCGTACAAAACCTCCATATAAAGTTCATCTATCTATAATTAGGAGAAGAAAATATTGAATTTTATCGAAAAATTATCTATTATAATGATAAAAATAGGTGAATCAAACTCACAGTCATTGATGCCAAATACATATTTGTTTGTTTCTTTAATTCATCTTTTCGTATACCACGGAATGTATTTTTATATAATTTTTTTCGTAATGTATAATTTGGATTATGATTATTTAAAATTGGTTCTGAATTACTGGATTTCAACATATTTATTGATTTTAATTTTGTTCTAGCCGTTGTCATATTTATTGATTATGAAAATTTACTTTGAAGTCATTTATTAGAATTTTTCAACTATAGTATCTGTTTTAAGTCAGGGTTGCGACTGAATCAAAATTCATGATAGAGTGTGCCAAAATCTATTCTTAGTGACTGTTTCTCGAAAATTTTCGTACGATGGCGAAAGCATCAATATTGCAAAAAAAAACTTATCCATCTTTTTAGGAATTATTGAACCAAATTGACGTCAATATTTCAAGTCAAGATTGAGAAGAGTAATAATAGTTTTGGGAGGCTATTCGAGTTTGGTATTTGCAAATTTTTATTAAGAGCCGATTGATCGTTTATATCATTAAAGTCTCGAATAATTAAACAAGTGTGTTAAAGTGTTGTCTAAAAATATCAAAAGTGAATGTACCAAGTCATGTTTAATGTCAGTTACATCATAGGAAAAAGTGTTATATTTATAGATGAGTCTTGTAAAACAATTTTTAGCAAACTTACATTTAAAGCAGTCGATATAAATTCAGAATTATCTTTATGTTCTTCACTTTCCGAATCCGAAGTGGAAATTATCTCATTATCACTATCATTAATTAAACATTCATTATTACTATCATCATCATTTGATTTAATTTGTTTAGCAGCTTCTTCGGCAACTTTTTCTTTTTCAGCAGTTTCTTGTCGTACAGCTAATTCGGCTGTTTCACGGAATAACGAACCAAATTTCTCAAAAAAACCACCATCAATTTGCTGAATCCTAATACAAATAATTTCAAACTGAATTACAAAATTATCAAAGAAATAAGAAGTTAGATGAATAGAGGTTATATTTCAGGAAAAAAAAACACTTTTATCTTACATTTTTTATTGATTACAATCTACTGATTAAAAATGAAGAAAGCGATCATCCATATTTTAAATAAAATAGTGTAGAATTCCAATTATTGCTAAAAATTACAATATTCTTTCCAAACAAGTATAAATTATATTTGTAAAAATCTGAATCAAGAGTGCTACGATTTGCACTAGGTGTAAACGACGTATGCTTATTCTTAACCTAGAATCACACTACTCATATCTATATAAATTTACAACATCCATGGAAGACTTCAATGGAAGACTGATTATTAATAATAATTATATATAGGAACGAATAAAAATAAAAAATTAAAACAATCACGATAACAATTTATAAATTACCCAGACATATATATTTATAATAGATGTAATCTTCAATACCATGATGGGAGCCTTCCCGTCCTATACCTGATTCTTTTACACCACCAAATGGTACTTCAGCAGCTGATATAATACCTTCATTAACACCACACATACCAACTTGTAATTGTTTCGATACACGAAATATTTGTTGTATATTTTCGGAATATATATAACCAGCTAAACCACTATTTGTAGCATTTGCAATTTTCATGGCTTCATCTTCATTATTAAAACGCATCAAATTAATAACAGGACCGAATATTTCTTCTGTATAAACTTTCATATTATCTTTAATATTAGTTAATACAGTTGGTGAATAAAATAATGGTCCTAAATTTGGTAATGGTTTACCACCAATTAATAATTTAGCACCTTTTTTCAATGCATCATCAACAAAATCGGATACTTTATGAAATTGTGCAGAATTAATTAATGGCCCTAAATGAACTTGATCACAATTACCATCACCAATTTTAAGTTTACCAACTTCTTTCACCAATTTATCAACGAATTTATCATAAATATTTTCTTGTATTAAAAAACGATTGGATGCAACACATGCTTGTCCACAATTACGAAATTTCGATGCAATAGCACCATGAACAGCTTTATCTAAATCAGCTGATTCAAATACAATAAATGGTGCATTACCACCTAATTCTAAACCAAGACGTTTAATACCATCTGCACATTGTCTATATAATATTTTACCAACTGCCGTTGAACCAGTAAATGATATACCAGCTACTAATGGACTTGTACATAATAAATTACCAATTGTTGTAGTATTTGAACGATCACAAGTAACAACATTAAAAACACCATTTGGAAAACCAGCTTCTTTAGCTAATTGTGCTAATGCTAATGCTGTTAATGGTGTATCTTCAGCTGGTTTAATAACACATGTACAACCGGCAGCTAAAGCAGCACTAGATTTTCTTAATATCATAGCATGTGGAAAATTCCATGGTGTTATTAAAGCTGCTACACCAATTGGATGTTTTTCAATAAAATATTTTTTTCTACTATCAGCACTATTAACAATTTCACCATCTATACGTCTAGCTTCTTCTGAATAAAATTCAACAAATGAATTACCATAATTTACTTCACTTTTAGCTTCAGTTATTGGTTTACCAGCTTCAGCTGTTATTATATCAGCTAAATCTTGATGATGTTTTACTAATAAATTATACCAATTTCTTAATAAATGAGCACGTTCTTTTGATGTTGTATGTTGCCATGTATTGAATGCATCTGATGCTACTTGTATAGCTACTTTTACATCATCAACATTCATATTGGGTACTTTACCAATTACTCCACCAGTTGATGGATTTATAACATTAAATACTTCTTTATTATTCGCCATTATCCATTCACCATTTACAAAAGCGGTTTGTCGTAATAAATGTAATTGTCGATACATTATAATATTTTTTAACAATAGCATTTGACGATTCTTTATCAAATATTGCCACATATTCACAAGACACTACTTACAATTATTGATAACACGAAAATAATCTAATTTAATTCAATTCCAGATGTTTATAACCTCAATTATAATCAAATCTGACAATTGAATGTCAAATGTCTAATTAATCGAGCCGATACGCATGCGTAATTGATAATCGTTATACAGGGAGTATTCGAAATTTACGCAAATTTTCAATTAAATTATAATTAAAATTTCAAATATTTAATTAACGTTATTTGTAAGTATAAGCGATTGTCAATTGTCTAGAAATTAGACTGAATAGCGTTTGATTCAAAGAACGCTACATTTTACGTAACTGCAACCATAACGTAATAGGCGGGATTTTTAAAAATTCCAATATTCAATTATGTATATGAATTGAATAATAATAGAAATATAAATTTGCATATAATGAATGGAAAAATATTGTTGAACATTACCGAAAAATTAATTTATGGCAAGTTCTTTGTGTAAACAATAAAAATTTATCATCACGTCTATTATAAAATGAATGTTGACAATGATGAAATGTGACTATAAATAAAATTACATTAGAATAATTATAATTAAATATTTATATAATTTAGATTATTCATTTCTATGTAAATCGCCTAAAAAGTGTGATAATAATAATAAAAGAGATAAAAAAAGGAGTTGTTTGGAAAATAAAAATTTTCCAATGAATAAATAAAAATATTGCAATACCTAATTTCATGTTCCGTTTGTTCAGTTTGTGATTTCTGTGATTGTAGTTTATTGTAAATCTGCTTCCACATAAATTCTTCACTTTCCATATCCATATTATTATAATAATTTTTTTTTCGAACAGTTTGAACAAGAAATACAATTTCTGATAGTGGACTTAATATTAATGCAAGTAAAAGTAACGATTAACTATAATTTTAGCCGGATTAATAACAACAAAACGTCTGTGACTCACAGATTAAATAGAAACATGAAATAATGAAATCAGAAAATAGAAATTGTCTGGTTCGGAATTTGTTGACCTTCATTTCATTATAATGATCTGCAACTTTGTTTGTTTTATTAAATGTAATGGGAAATAAAAACCAAAAATTGTATTTGTAACTATAAATAGATAAATATAGCTGCGAGCTAACAAAGTCATCAACCTAAAGTATTTAATGATAGTTTTATTAATTGCAAATTGCACGTTTATTACGAAATTTCCGTTTTAAAAGGAGTTTAATTGATAATTTAAAAATACAGGACGTCCGAAAATAGCCACAAGGCATTTCATTGACTTATACCCAAGTAAAATAAACTCAAATAGGTAACCCAAATGGCGACAAAGTTTTAATAAAATTATAGGCATCCACAAAAACATACGTTGTCTTGTTCTTTCTCAGTTCTATACCGGATTAATACCATGTGTTACCAAAGGTTCGAAATAAAAATTTGGCTTTGATTTTATTTACACCTCATCACTTCTATTCAAGTAACTCCAACTTAATGAGGTTTCGTTTTTGAATAAGGGTCGCAAGAAAAGGTCCTCGGACGACATAAGCTTAAGAACCCCGGCTCTGACATATATTTTTTTCAAAATTTTTGCAAGGATAGAACGAAAAAACCACTGGCCAAATATGAATGTTAGAGGACAAAAGACCAGTAGGTGTGTCAACTTGCCAAGAGGTTTCTCTAGGTAAGGTGCTATTGAGGAGAAAATATCAACCCAACTTTTCCGATCCATGCTTATTCTGCTATACTCGACGAAGTATAACATGAACTTGTAACACATTTTCAAGTGTGAAATTTTCCGAACACTCTGTATTTATAAAAAAAATTCAAAATCTATCCGAATGTTGCTCTAGATTCTAGATTCTATAAATAATAATTCTTCGAAAAAGAAAAAAGCGAATACTTTTTATAAATAAGCAATAAAATTTTGCAACTATAACTAATCATTATTAATTAAAATGATATATATAGTTATATAGGTATA
>JAZBGX010001790.1:6036-16240 GCA_037414775.1 Zonitis immaculata
CCTAGAAAGAAACGAGAAAAAAACCAACTGGGATTTTCGGACAATAAGATACGGACGATGTTTTAAGGCACTAATTATCGTTATATAATTATATTTTCTTTCGTTATTAACCGTCATTATAATTTATTATTTTATTATATGGAGGTCGGTCTTGTGTTTTGAAATCGTTTTATTAATTTTATTTTGATTACTTAGAGCTACCGAAATTTTACAATAATTATATAGAATTTTCAACGACTCATATTCCATTACTTATGCAGTTATGGTTTATTAACTTGGACAATCGTATGTATATATACAGGATGATCCACCAGAGGCTTCTCTATAGTGGGTGCAAAAAACTTTATGATCTAAAGTGTGATATTTAGACGTTGAAACGATTTCCCAAACTGTAGATCTTCGCCCCACTGTATAGAACCAGAGTTCCTACAAGACCAGAAAAGCTTCTGGCGGGCCATCCTGTATATACAGGATGTACCAAAAGTGAAGGGACACAGCGTAACTGCAGCTTCCTGAGGTCAAATGGGACCGTTTAAACCAAATATACCTTAGTATAAAAATATTATTGGATATATCTAAGACACAATGAGGCTAATCAAGTTGAAAATTAGTGCACGTCCACTTTAAAGCGCGCCAGACATTGTCAGAGTATTAACATTACTGCATATAGTAGAGGGCGCTGCCAGCAGGTTTTTTTTTCTATGGCTTTTATCATATCTTTTTTTTTTTTTACTAGAATTTTTCCAATTTCGAATAGAGTTTATGATGCACAATTTATTTTTACATAAAAAAGGTATATTTGTTTCGTGTCCAAAAAATTTACCGTTTACAAGAAAAACGCACCGAAGCATTTCAGTGTACTAAGAAGATGTTTGAGAAATTTGTGTGTTTAATCAATTCATCGACATTCTCGCAATTAATATAACATAATAAAAAGATCATTTAATGGGGTGGATTTTATTAATTATTTACAAAATGACTACCATTTACTTCCATGCACTTCTGACAACGTTTGCTTAAATTTTGTCTAACAAGGAAGAATTATTTCTTATTTGATTTGCAGCTTCCGTAATTTTTCTTGATAACTGAGTCTTAGTATTACTCACTTCTCTATAAAAAATACATTTCATGTGGCTCCATAAAAAAAAATCTAGTGGATTGAGATCTGGGCTTAGCGGTGGCCAGATATGATCACTGCCATAACTTCTTAAAGAAGCACTTTGGTACTAAGGTATATTTGGTTTAAACGGTCCCATTTGACTTCAGGAAGCTGCAGTTACGCTGTGTCCCTTTACTTTTGGGACACTCTGTATATACCCTTCAATTTAATCATCAATGTTTAAATTCGACTATATAACACGAAATTTTCGAATTTCTCTCTAATTGTCTACATATAAATGAAAATATAAAATATAAATTGTCCTAATCAAAAATTTAATTGAAACATTATAAATTTTAATAAGTAATTTTCTTTTCAACTAAAATAATTCTAATTATAATAATTGTGTACTTATGTATGAAAAAATATATGGATATTTTTTTTAAAGGTACGCATACACACAACATTATAAAGTTATATGTTACACTTTCGTGACTTATTTCGTATTTTATTCATTATTCGTGATCTTTCTTTATTATAGTTTCAATTACTTTCTAATGTTTTTTTTTTTTTGTTTTGTTTAAATTGCAGTAAGAACAATACGGTTGGGTGGATTGTTTTATTTCAGTTTTTCCGTCAAAATAATCTTTCCAATTTTCGTATTTTATTATAAACACCATCACCATTCTTATGGTATTAACAATAAAACAGATTTCGTCAAATTTCTGGTATTATTTTGTAGAAATATAGAGAATCGAAAGTTCCCAAATACATTGCCGAAAAATCATCGAAAATTGAGAAATCGACAAACAATTTTGGAAATATATAGAGAAATAGTAAAGATCCGGTCACCAAAATAAACAAATTGTTGGCTAAAGACTTTCATTTTTTCGCAAATTCCAATCTCAACCTTATTATTATGATTATTATTATTATTATTATTATTATTATTATCATATTGTAGATCAACTTACTCTAATAACACAAAAGATTATCAATATTTCAAATCATTATTTGAATTTATAATGGCGGGGAAAGAAAAAAGGGAAATTTTAGGTGTGACTTACAATAATTCAGATTGATATCGTTTCGCACACGTTTTTGTTTATTATTATTTGGACGCCCTAAAAATTAAAGTATGCTAAAGACTTTATTATTATTATTATTGGAAAACAGTTGGTACAGAAAAAGAAATTGAAACACTTATCTACGGTCGGATGATTGGAAACAAACGAAACATTTTGTTTTGGACAAAACAAATTTTTGGAATAATTATTCAAACAATTTAATAGTCTATCAAGCATCTGGTGACAACAACAAAAAAAAAACTGAAATAAAATAAATAATTAAAAATGGAAAGTTGCAATTATAAATAAATAAATGAATAAATAGATAACAACTAATCATATTAAACAAAAAATGTATATTTGTTATGCAAAGATGGTAGCTGATATAAATTGATGATAAAAAATGCACATACACGTGCCGTATAAACAAAATAAAAGCAATTATATTCATATGAAATTATATATGAATGATTATCATTGTTAAATTGGATGCCCCACGCACATACAATATTCAAAACAGTTGAAGAAAGTAATGTGAAAGTATGGCCTAGAACTCGCTTAGCTCCCTGTATTTCTTATCCAATAATCATAGTGTTATTGTCAAGGCCAAATAATTAACTTGAAGCCAAAAAAATCACATATACACACACAAAATTTAATTTATTAAAATCAATTATTCCTAATTGATAAGTTAGTAGATTTTTTTATTTTGAAAATTACCGCCCAAGATTACGTCCTCTTGTTAGAATACGACGCCATAAATTGAAAATCTATCATCTTTATTTAATTAGATGAATCAGATAAAGAGAGAAATTTCGACATTTGACGTTTTTTTCTCTCGATTAGTTGTCATCTGTCAAACTTGAAATTTTGTTTTTTGTTTATAGAATTTATTATTCTAGATCCGAACTTTTATTAATATTTATAATTATAAAAAAAACATGTTATAGTTTAGTTAATTACTAAATTATAATTTTAGTGTTAATTTTTTGAGTATTGGAAGATGTGCGAAAATGGTTCTGATTATGATACAGTTGATCCTCGTGTACATATTGAATTGGAACGTTTAAATAAATCAACAGATGAAATAAACAGATTAGAAGTTGAATTAGATGAAGCACGTAATGGTTTTCGACAATTATTATGTGATAGTACAATAAAAGTGGATGCATTACGTACGAAATTGGGTATATGTATTGAACGTGCTAAACCATATTATGAAGCACGATTTTTAGCAAATGAATCATTAAAACAAACACAAATAGCAGCCATGAAATATGAACGAGCTAATAGTGCACATAGTGCAGCTAGAGAAATGGTATATTTGGCTGAACAAGGTTTAGGTGGACGTACTTTAGGTATATCTTTATAATTAATTGTATTGTTATATTTTCTATTTGGTTTATATTAAAAATATTAGATCCTGCATGGCAGGAGATGTTGAATCATGCAACACAACGTGTAAATGATGCAGAACGTGATCGAAGTATTGCTGGTACTGAACATCGGATTGCTTGTATGAAACATGAAGCTGCTTCTGCTAAAGTACAAAATTTACAAAAGGATTTGAAAAGAGCGATTACCAAAAGCAGGTGATCATTCAATTTCGATCATTTCTCATTTTTATTTTTTATTATTTTTTTTTACACGCATTTTCTTTTTATTTTCGATTCATTTTTGATTTAGTTTATCCATTAGAAGAGATCTCATGAAAATGAGCAATATTTTATCACAACATGAACTAATGCTTTTGTAAGTAGTTTTAATTTCTAATATAATTTTGCTCGATTCCAATTTATATACGTATCTTATCGACTAAATACTATTTTCTTGATATATTCATGTTAATTACTTTTTAGGCCTTATTACGAAATGAAAGCGCATTTTAATCAGTTATTAGAGCAACAAAAATCCAAAGTTCAGCACTATGAATCGTTGGTAACGTCAGCAAAATTAACATATGCCGATGCATTGCGTAATCTCGAACAAATTTCGGATGAAATCCATCAAACACGTCGTAAAGCATCGTTATTATCAGCTTCAAGTTCATCGCCACAAAAACAATCGACAAATAAACAACATAGTTTAGATGTAGAATCGAATGAATTGCTATTTGATGATGATGTCCAAGAATTTATTGACGATTATAAAAGTCTTCCACAAAATTTGAATTTATTAAATAATACAAATCAAATGATAACAACGAAACAAATTGATGAAATTGATGGTTATCGTAATAATATTACAAAATTACATAATGCAGAATCAACACCATGTTCACCGAATCGTAGTGTTGTTAATAGTCATTCAAGTGAATGGACTGAAATTAATTTAGATTGTTCAAGTCCTGAAGAGGAAATTGCTTATAAAAAATTGAATAATGGAAAAACGAAATTAATAAAACAACAAACATTACCAAATCCAAAAATTGATAATGAATTCAATTCAATTAAAAATAAAATGAAATTAGATACGAATATATCTAATTGGATTTCACGATCGTCAGCTAAAAATGATGAAACTACATTTAATTCTAGTATTTAAAAAAAAAAGAAATAGAATAAATTATCTATTTTTATATGTTTTAATAAATTTTTAGGTCGACGACAAAGTCTCGATAATCTTTTAGGACCTACTGGTGAGAAAATGAAAGAGATTTTCTCACATGGTATGATGATGTTGAATATAAGTTCATTGAGTGAACGTAGAAATAGTGAACCGAAAACTGGAATTACCGATGAAAAAAGTAGAAATACGGTCAAGAAAATTCCAAGTCCTCTAGAAAAAACTCTAACCTATCTAACTGCAGAAGATGACAATTCCGATACTGAAAGTTTATCAAGGTATTATCCAACATAATTATCCAAGAATTTTTTATTGATTAATGTAATTTTTTTAGTGTCGATATGTTGAATGAAGAGCAGATTAATTCGTTGATGCTCGATAAAGATTTGAATATTGTTTGTGAACAAGTTCTAGGTACACCAATTTCGGAAATTGTTCCATTACCACAGTCTGCTTCGTCTAGTCATTCGAACAAATAGAAATACTAATAATAGTAGTACAACAAATAAAATTGACCTGATCTTTCTTCTATTCTATATATCTGATATGTTTGTTGCAAATTGAACATATCAAATTTGAATTATAGTGAATCTATTTTTCAATAAGTCTAGTCATGAATTGTACTCATCAATTGAAAAAGTTCAGGTCAAATTTCAACAATGCGACAATATTTGTTTCGTTGTTGCATAATGATAATCAAATAATGCAATAATTTTTTTGGGAATTCTTGCCTTTTAGGGATAATTCATTCAGTTCGCAATTATATTTGAACAGAAACTAAGCTTTTATCTGTGGTAGATCTAGTCGATATATCTTCAAAGCAATATTGTAAGAATTAAAATCGTTGAAATTAACGAATTATTATTAGATCGGTCGCAACCTTATCTTTGATCGATAGAGAGTTTATCCCGCAAATATTTCTTTATTGGTTTAGGGAAAAAAAACAACAACAATAGTAAACGTAAAAAATTTATTAAATGAATTGAAAAACTATAGATCGGTATTAATAAATTTTGTAAAATTACTTCTTAACACGTTAAAATCTCAAAATACATTCATATCCATTTCGTTTTTAAAGAAATTCTTCATCGAACCAATAAAATTTCTTTCTAAAACAGCATTTCGACTCAATACAGCCATAAATGCTGGTACACTACTAACATTCACTTTACTTGCCAAATCTGATACATAACAATATAATTGATGGCGTTGTTCTTTTGTTAACTCACGCATAATTTGTATAAGCGATTTATATTGACCACGTGTTGAATATGCCCCGTAAAACGATCCAAGTGAACCACCTGTAATAAAATCAAAATTCAAATGTAGGGGGTTCTTTCATATTAATGTTCTGTTTATTTACCAATAGCTAGACCGATAGGACCACCTAAAAGTCCACCCAATAAAGCTCCACCACCAGCTAAAAGTGTACCTTTTCCAGTTCCAATTAAAGTGGCATTTAAATTGTTATTACTTGCAATATTTTCACACACACTAATTATATCTTTTTCAGACAACACCATTTTTAGCCTTTCTAAATTTTTGATCGAAAAAAAATAAACACGATGTCTTTTGTCCAATTTCAATTTCTCCAAATAGCCAACTGTTTTCTGATTATTTTTTTTTTTGTATCAAATTCCCCAATATTGGATTGAAAAAAAAAAAATATTAAGACTTATCTTTATTTATTTTTGATAAAACCTGGTATAAAATTGATATAAATCTTTATAAAGAAAAATAATTATAAGGCTTCAACCATTATCGCAATACCTTGTCCACCACCAATACATGCCGAACCAATACCTAATTTAGCTTTTCGTCGTCTCAATTCATGTACAAGATGGCTTGTTATACGAGCACCGGAAGCACCTAATGGATGGCCAAGAGCAATAGCACCACCATTAACATTCAATTTATTCATATCCAAATTTAAATCTTTAGCACACGCCAATGTTTGAGCACCAAAAGCTTCATTGATCTATCAACAAAAATTATTATTACGAATTAAAATTCTATCTATTTAATAATTACTTCAATTAAATCGATATCGTTTAGAGTTTTTCCGGTAGCTTTTAATAAATTTTTAATAGCTGGTGATGGTCCAATTCCCATAATTGAAGGATCAACACCAACAACTGAAAATCCAACAATTCTCGCTAGAGGTTTCAAATTGTGCTTAGTAGCGGCTTCTTCTGAAGCAATAACCAAAGCACCAGCACCATCACAAATGCCCTATAAAATTAATTAAACATTTCATAAAAAAAAAAAATTGGATATTATTTTTTTTATTATTTACTGAAGCTGTTCCGGCTGTAACAAGTCCATCCTGTTTGAATAATGTTGGTAATTTCCGTAAACCTTCAATGGTTGTTTCCGGTCGTGGATGTTCATCAACATCCATATTAGTCGGTCCTTTTTTCGTTTTAATTGGTACCGATACTAGTTCCTCTTTAAAATAACCAGAATCATTTGCTTTTTTCCATAATTGTTGTGATCTCAATGCATATTGGTCAACTTCATCTCTACTTAATTTAAATTGTTCACCTAATTTTTCGGCAGTTAATGCCATTGGCATTTTACAATAAGTATCAGTTAAGCCCAACCATAATGAATCTTCTAAAACAATATTTTGTCCTAATGGTACACCGAATCGTACACCTCTAGCTGTATGCGGTACTTGAGACATATTATCACAACCACCAGTTAAAGAAATTTGACCCAAACCAGTCAATATATCCTATTATCATAATCAACAATTATTTAATTATTTATTTTAAATGAATTTTCAACATACTTGAACTCCATTCAAAATCGCTTGAAAACCAGAGCCGCATAGACGATTGACGAGAAGAGCAGGTCGTTCTATTGGAATTCCACATTTGAGGGCGGCATGACGTGGCAAAAATGCACCATCCGATGAAGAATTCTAAACAACAACAATCATAGAATGAATGAATTATCTCGATAGTTATTAATAAATATACAGTTAGAACATTTCCTATATTAATAGTATCGATTAATTCTGGTTTAACATTAGCTGCAGTTAGTGCAGCTTTAGCAGCAATTGTTTGTAATTCAGTAGCGGATGTTTTGACCAATTTACCACCATAAGTACCAAACGGTGTACGTTTAGCACCAACAATTACAATACCTAAAGACAAAACATATGTATTAATTGGTGATTATTGTAATAATGTAAGTTGTTATAAGCTCACCTTTAATTAATGAAGCCATTTCTTTTCAGGTGATGTTTTTCAGTGCCAATATTATAATGAAATGCACAAATAATTGATTAGATAGTACATTGAATACTTTTTAAGCTGATTATGGATCCGGTTGAAAGTCCAAAGTTCTCATTTTCAATAGAAAATAAAAGTAAACATAAAGGTGCCATCCATAGACTAATATAACAACTAGACCGCTAATTGCCTATACATTGCTCATAGTAAAAGTTGGTAAAAGTGGCGCTGGTTTCGTCAAGCAAAACAGACTAGTGCGATCCGCTGCAATCCAGCCACAGCCTTATGTGACTTGGGACTAACTTCAGAGCACAATTTTAACTTTATAGAAATTGACAGTTTAGTACAGTTTAATAAAATGGATTGGAATGTTATTTCAACGATAATTATCCAATAAATCTATTTGTCGTACTCACTGCGTTCGGAAAATAATTGCAAAATTTGTGAGTATGATCTTCAATGAGATTTGTTTTTAATGAAATAGATTTTTACTATGTTGGTCTGACTTGCTTAGTTTTAAGTTGGCAACAGTTGTTGGTAGTATAGATCTCTGTTTCTTGTTAATCTTTATAGTTGTTTATAAATGTCGCCCTAGTTCTGGGTCTGATCATTTTGTGTAGATGGTGCTACTATAGATTAACCTAAATATTTTTCATTTTTAATAATTTTTTATTTATTTTATTTAGATTTTGATCAAAATGTTTCAATGTTACTTACAAATATTCAGTTTTACTTTAATAATCAATGAAATAATGTGCTTTTTCTTATTATAGGAATTGGCTTCAATATTTGAATGGAGGGATGAAAGTAAGAATCTGATGGAATGGGTATTTGTGTTCCAGAATGAGAGTAAATGTAATTAGAATAAGTATAAACCATTAACATTGAATATTTTTATATATTGATCTCTCTCTTATATATTTATAGAATCTCATTCTTCTATAGAGGATCACGTATTTAGACTTTATTAATGGTAAAATTGTTTTATACTGAAAATAAATTCTAAGAAATGGCCGCTATACACTGCCGTTACAACAAAGGTGGTGTTCGATTAAATAACAGAACAATAATTGAATCAAGGGGTTTTAGTTGATGTTTATTGTATAAGAATCGTGATGGATTGGTCATTTGGTACATTTTGTGCGAATGAGGTTTGTAATTGATGTTGAATTTTCACGAATTACTTGAATGTATTCTTTCGATGTTCTAGAAATTGAAAATTTCAAAATGTTGAGTTGTTTAAAAGAGCATAGAAACTTTAAATATTAATGAGAAGTGAAAAACAAGAATATGGATGATGGGAAGCTGCAAGATTTGGATATGCTTTGGGTTTTTAGATATTTAACGAATAAATATGATCATTATAGTGATGTATTTATATCAATGATAATAATAATAATAATATTAATTCACGCATCTATCCAGTTATTCATCTGGTATATTGTAATTAATACAGATTTGATGTTTAATGTAAGATATTTGAATAATGTTAATTCAATGAATAAATATTTTTAATTGAGCTTAAATCGTTGTTTTTGTTTCCTTGATTCATTCAAAAATATAGTGAGATGATTGAATTTCGTACTTAAATTTGCTCCTGATACTTGCGATTGGTTTGAATTTGCCGCTAAAATATACTCCGAATATCTCTTATAAATTGGAATTTTCCATTAAATTTTACTCCTAATACTTGCTATTAGTTTGAATTTGCCGCCCAATTTTACTCCGAATACCTCCTAATAATTAGTTTGAATTTCCCGCCAAACTGTGCTCCGGATACCTCCTGATACATTCTAGTTTCCTAATAAAAATCGTCAATTTCTGTAAAATTTCTCTAAAAATTTAGTAAAATTCGTTAAAATTGTCGAAATTTTCGATTTACTATCAGGATCACATGAACGCGAGGAGGTATTCGAAGAAGTATCCGGAGTAAAATTTCAACCAATCAGAAAATTCCGAATAATTTTGGCCACGCCCACCGCCTATTATTTTCCCGCCAAATTCTTACTCCGGATACCTCTTTGAATACCTCCTCGCGTTTATGTGTTCCTGATAGAAAATCGAAAATTTCGGCAATTTTAACGAATTTCTCCAAATTTTAAGAGAAATTTTACAGAAATTGACGATTTTTATTAGGAAACTAGAATGTATCAGGAGGTATCCGGAGTACAGTTTGGCGGGGAATTCAAACTAATTATTAGGAGGTATTCGGAGTAAAATTGGGCGGCAAATTC
>JAZBGX010001791.1:2501-16239 GCA_037414775.1 Zonitis immaculata
CAAAATTTATATTAAAAAAATAATGAATCATCAAAACGAAATTTGAATTATTTGCAAAAAAAAATGATTTCAAATAATATAAATTCTTATTTATTGGCTATTATTTCTATTTCAGTGTATTTGTGTATATTCACCTTTCAAAAATTACAATTGCTAATTAATTAAAATTAATTTGAAAATATATTTTGTGTGTGATTGTATATTATTCAGAAATATTAACCAAAAACAGTTGATTAACAATAGTTGATTTTAACCGTTAATACAATTTCTTTTTAACCTTGATCCGGTCAAATTGAAATCAAGACTATAATTTTTGGTTACTAGAATTGCATGTATGTAATTCGAATTACATGATTTAATCAACAAAAATTTGTGATGTGGATGATGTTAACTGAGAAATTTAAGGGGTGAAAGTAAGTACACGTAAATCAAATAATTTTATTGATTGAACAAAACTGTGTTTGAAGCACGAAATAACAATAAAATACTATATCTGAAAATTACCCAAGATTTCTAATAGGTTAAAAAAAATAATCAATCATAACCTCAAAATTTCAAAGACATGCTGTTTTTCTCAAGTTTTTCCTATTCCATACAACCATAGCAGACAACATATAATCGGGTTGTGTAATGTATCGGGTATAATTGTAAAATTTTCAACAATGAATATACGTAAAATTTAATTTTATTGAATATAATATGTGAATTGAAGATTTTCTAATGAGTGATCCTAATTATTTCTATTGAAACGTAATTCGTAGTATCCGTACATTGAGCTATTGTAAATTGTAGTTTAGAATTTTGAATGACGTAATTACTTTGGCGCCACCTAGCATCTCTGTATGGAATTGAGTATGCTTTGAAATGTAATTGGTTGTTATTAAAGAGTTGGATAATTTTAAACCAATCATTTTACAGTTTTCAAAAATTATTTAAAAAAACAAAAGAAGGATTTGAATGGAAATAATTTCGGAATGGACTTTCAAATTTGTTCTATCAATTTTTGGAACAGAGACGGATTGAGAATAATATCGAACTATTGAAAAGCAACTAAGTACATATATAAAATGTTTGTTTTTTTTTTTTCGGTATTTTTATACTAAATAATAAATTTCTGCTCTAAATATAAAGCAATTAAGGTCAGATTTTAGATTATAGTCGATAAATTCTCTATACGAATTTTAAATGTCTACATCTTATTGGTTTTCAAAGTCTATAAACTGAGAATTTTTTATTATTATTTCACCTAGCGATTGTTTATAAAGTGATTTTTTGAAATCGTCTATAAGAATATAAATTTCGGTTGGTGTCAATTTGATCTGAAATTGATAATAATTTGCATTATCTAAAATTATTAGTTCAATTTCTTATATTATCAATAATTGTTCAAATAATATTATTACTATTGGTTATCGTGCAGAGTTATTTTGCAATATTTATTAGAATTCGTTAGGAATTGTTGGAAAAATGCTGTTATTATTATTATAAATGTGATCAAATTGCATTTTTGTGACGTTATTTTTATAAAAGTGCAAAATTTGATTGTAATTTTATATAAATTCAAATCGTTATCTTGATTTTTCGGTAGATTATTTTATTATTTAATAATTAGTTCCGTATAAAATTATATCGCTGCTTAGTAACGAAATTGTTAAACGACAACGATCGGAATAGAGATGAGAGTAGCCAAATCATAGAAGAATACCCTAATTTTTTTTTTATGAATTAATATTTAATTGGATTTAATCAAAAACATATTTGATTCGCCAATAAAAAGACAATAGAAACCATCTATATAATAATTTATTAAAGTCTACTTACTATATGTATAGACAATTGTTATCTTTCATCAAACAGATTAAAATAGAATTTTTTAAACATAAATAATTTAATCTGCCGTTTGATAAAATAATTAATTAAAGTAATTTAATTTTATAGGAGTTTTAACGGAATTCTACAACAACAAAAAAAAAACATGTTATAATTTATTATTAAGAGTAAAAAGAAAAGTTACCATAATTATTATTAAATAAAACGGGTGAGTTTGTGACTTTTCTCTTAAATAATATCGATTGTCAATTGTCTCAAATTACAGGTAAATAAATCAATAATAAAAAATGGCTATCGGTCAACCATTATTCGGTGTTTGGGATTATGTTGTTCTAATTATTGTATTATTAATATCATCATCTATAGGGGTGTATTATCGGTTTACAGGGGGTCGGCAAAAGACTACACAGGTAATTTTAAAAATTTCTAAATAAATTTCAATCAATAATATGTACATTTTTCGATTATTATCAGGAATATTTATTAGCTGATCGGAATATGTCTATAACACCTGTTGCATTTTCATTAATGGCATCATTTATGTCGGCTATAACGTTATTGGGTGTATCAAGTGAAAATTATACATATGGTATACAATTTATTGTTATCAATATTTCTTATGGTTTATTCACACCATTGGCTGCCTATTTATATTTACCAGTATTCTTTAGATTACAAGCAACTAGTGCTTATGAGGTGAGTTTTTATGCGACATACAGTAGTTGTAATTTCAATGAGAACATAATAGCCGAGTTGAATAAGTTGTCCATTTGTATGAAGCCTCATGGGCAAAGGTCAGGTCAGGTATTCGTCAGGTCAGTATTTCATTTGCTGTGCTCAAAATCAGACAATATTTCGTTGAGTTAACTGATCTTGAAATAAGTCACGAGTGTAGGATAACGCAGGGTCCTGAATAATATCCATCAATTAGTACAATTTATAAAGTTAATTCTAAACAAAAAACGCTAACATTAATCGTTTCTTTCATCCTCAAGTAAAGCAATCCGACCAAAATATTGGCCCGGGAATGATTTAGAGCCCCAAAAATGGAGATGGGTTACGCAAAATGGAATCCTACAGTACCAGAGGAACTGCTCAATAATAGTTTTTTGACTGCATGAAAGGTTGTGACTTAAGTTGCAGGATTACAATGCTCCTCAGTTCGTGGTCGGTGCTAAATCGACAAGCAGGCCACAATGATCCATCATAACAACTTGATTTTGATGAAGAAAGCGAATATGTACCGGAAGTCCTTGGAACTTTACAGACGGATAGTACAAATAATGGGGATGATGACGATTTGGGAATACTACAAATTGAAAAAACAGAAGAAGAGGTGGATGATGAACAAGATAAAAACTTAGTTGGGGAGGTATTAGAGCTTGCGTTATTATACATACAGCTTAAAGCTTCTCTTTCTCAAGAACGGTTAACTTTATGAAATATTGTCCGAAACTGAATTTGTAGAGAATCTGATGCTCTACAACTTCTTTGATAACTTCAAAAGTCAATTCAAGCACAGAAAGCAAAATATTCACGAGAAGCCTGATTATATAACCTTTGATCATGTATATCTGGAATAGCAGACATGAGGTTCTATGAGACTTTGGAGCTTCATACACAATTCTTATTTGAACCACCCTAAAATTAAGATAAATGAGAATGTCACGTGATGGAACTTTATTGAGTAACACAATTTTTTAGTATTTGGAGAAACGTTTTGGACAAACTGCCCGTTTATTTGCATCATTATCATATAGTTTACAAATGATACTTTATATGGGTGTTGTTTTATATGCACCAGCTTTAGCTTTAGAAGCTTTAACCGGCATTAATAAAGTCACTGCCATTTTAGTTGTTGGTAAGTTATTTCTTTTATTATTATTATGATTGAATTATTGAAAAAAACATTTTAGGTCTAGTTTGTACATTTTATTCAACCATTGGCGGAATGAAAGCCGTTTTAATTACCGATGTTTTTCAATCATTATTAATGTTTGCTGCAGTTTTCAGTATAATAATTTATGCTGTCATTGATAAAGGTAGTTTTTACGAAATTTGGCGTATAGCAACGGAAGGCAATCGTACCGAATTATTCAAGTAATTAAAAATTCAATTTTTCAATTTAATTAGATCATTTTTCTTTTTGCAATTTTTATAGCTTCGATCCGGATCCAACTGTACGACATACATGGTTCTCATTAATTATTGGTGGCGGTGTCACATTTTTATCATTATATGCAGTAAATCAAACACAAGTACAACGTTATTTAACAATTAAAGAATTAAAAGATGCCCAAAAGGCATTATGGTTGAATTGGCCAATTTTAACATTATTAAGTTTGAGTACATCATTTGCGGGATTAGCAATGTATTCGAAATATTACGAATGCGATCCAGTTGCTAATAACGAAATTTCAAGTAGTGATCAAGTGAGTTTTCGATTCTTAATTCCTACAATAATTCGAGTAATTTCGATAATTTCTAGTTAATGCCTAAATATGTCGTCGATACAATGGGCCATTTACCAGGTGTCAGTGGATTATTTGTTGCTGGTATTTTCAGTGCTTCATTATCGACCGTTTCAGCAGCCGTTAATAGTCTAGCAGCCGTCACTGTCGAAGACTATTATAAAGTAATTTATTAATATTAATTTTTAATTGGTCATAATTGATAATTTTGATTGTAGCCATTGTATTATTTGTTATTTAAAACGAATTTGGTTGAGAAAAAAGCGGCAATACAATCGAAAATTATTGCATTACTATTTGGTTTGATATCAATCGGTATGGCATTTTTGGCACAATTTTTAGGTGGTATTTTACAAGCGGCTTTAACAATATTTGGGGTTATTGGTGGACCATTATTAGGCTTATTCTCATTAGGCATGTTTACGATAAAAGCAAATCAAAAAGGTGCAATTATCGGTTTATTAATTGGTATATCGTTATCGTTATGGATAGCATTCGGTGGTCCAAAACCACCATTACCAACATTACCTGTAAATACTTATGGTTGTGATACTAATGATAATAATACGATTAGTAGGAATTATGTTCGGAATGTTGACAATAATCATGAGTATAATTTCTATAATTTTTTTGTTTGATGATTTTTATTTAGATGTGTTTCTTGTTGTTTTAGTGATTATTTTTGGTTATATCGACTGTCTTATCTTTATAATAGTGTGATTGGTTTACTTTCTACTTATTTATTTGGTTATTTATTTAGTTTGATTTTTGAAAAAATCACAGGATCTAATAATAATAAGGACTATTTATTGTTAGATCCGCATTTATTCATTCCACCAATTGCTAGACGTATTGAAAAATTACAAGATAAACCTCTGAAACAAAGTGATTCAAATGAGGATATCAATATGACGAAATTTTGAGAAATTTTGTAATAAATATAGAAATAGAAGAATTGTACTTAGATGGAACAATAAGAGTCTTCCAAATTCGATAATAAATGTTAAATGTCCATAAAACAATACAATACTTTGATAATATAGAATAAATATGTTGATTGTTATTTTAGAAACATTTACGATGTACAATAACCGGTCCAGCTTCATCATATTCCTCTTTCGATATCCACATTTGTTGGAAAGTTGTCAAACTAGCAAGAATACTACCACCAATCCATACCGAATATTTCCGTTCAGGTGGTGCAATAATTTTAATTTTCATCGAAGCCGGTGCTAATGCTGCTATCTCTTTCTGTATACGATCAGCAATACCAGAGAACATTGTACTACCACCACTCAAAACAATATTGGCGTACAAATCTTTTCTTATATCCATATCCGATCGCATAATCGAATTATATGTAGTTTCATGTATACCAGTTGTTTCCATACCTAAAAATGTCGGTTGGAACATAGCTTCCGGACAACGGAAACGTTCATTACCAATTGTTATAATTTGTCCATCTGGTAATTCATATGTTTTCTCATAACAATTCGTACTCGATGCTATCGATAAATCATGTTCAAAATCTAATGCAACAAAACAGATTTTCTCTTTTAGATCACGTATAATTTCACGTTCAGCAGTTGTTGTAAATGAATAGCCACGTTCCGTTAAGATTTTCATTAGATAATCGGTTAAATCACGGCCGGCTAAATCCATACGTAATATGGCGTGTGGTAGAGCATAACCTTCATAAATTGGTACTGTATGTGATACACCATCACCGGAATCCATAACAATGCCGGTTGTACGACCGGAAGCATATAATGATAGGACGGCTTGTATTGCTACATACATTGCTGGACAACCGAATGTTTCGAACATGATTTGTGTCATTTTTTCACGGTTCACTTTCGGATTCAATGGGGCTTCCGTTAATAATACTGGATGGTCTTCGGGTGTTATACGTAATTCATTGTAGAATGTATGATGCCAGATTTTCTCCATGTCATCCCAATTTGTTACAATTCCATGTTCTATTGGATATTTTACGGTTAAGACGCCGCGTTTAGTTTGGGCTTCATCGCCGACATAAGAATCTTTCTGGCCCATACCCACCATAACTCCCTAATAATCATCGAATTTTTACCCAATAATAATTATTATAAATGTCCGATTTTACCTGATATCGGGGCCGTCCGACGACACTAGCGAAAACAGCACGCGGTGCATCATCACCAGCAAATCCAGCTTTACACATACCAGATCCATTATCAACAACTAAAGCTGAAACATCATCGTCGCACATTTTATTCTTCAATTTCTTATTAAATCCTACAAACGACGAAGTGATACTTGCCAAGTCTTTTAATCAACTAAAAAACAATACACAGGTAATTGAGAATTTAACTAATTTTTATGGACTGTAACACAAAATTAATTTTCATATATTCGAAACGTTCACTGACTTGATTGTGTGCCTTTACTCTTCAATTTTCTTGTTATTATTATTTTTTATGTATTCCAATACCGTTACTTTTGTTGGGTTGTAATTCGTTTAATTAGAAAATTACTTTTTGCAACTGTTATAAGAATATATAGTTTTAATCGTGTTATATCGATGATTGTTGAGTTTTATATATAGATTTAGTCTCCCTCTCGTTAAAATTTCAAACAATAACCACCACTTTTGGTTTTTAGAAAGCATTTTTTAAAAGAATTGGAGAATATTCAATATTTATAAAGTTTTAATTAATAGAAAAAAATTGATCAATTAAAATGCGTGTGTTTTCTAACAATGAATATCGTGTGCTCGTTGACTATTTTTCTTCCATCCCAATGATAGTGAAATTTCCAATAATTGTAATTATTCAATTATTTCATTGTTAATTACAATTCTAAAAAAAAAAAAAATTAAACTTTCTATTTATTGTGAATTCAATTTTTGTATTTCCTTAATTTTGCAAAAATTAAGAATATAGATTTAACAATCTGATAATCATCTTGAACTAATTCAAATTTAACGAACCAAATTGGCGGCTGGAATCTTTAAGAAATCCATAGAAAATTATACAGACTGTCCACTGAAGCAATATACAAACAAAAAAAATTCATCAATTTTGGGTGTCTATAACTAAATTTGCCCTAATTGATCAATTTTGAAAGGCTATAACTCTTGAACGGCTGATTATACAAACAAAAAATTCAAATAAAAGTTATAGAGAATTTAATTTTGTACAAAAAATGTACTCGTAAATTTTATCGTTTAATAAACGGTAAACGAGATATTGAGAAACAAATCAAACTTTAGCGCTATCGTGATAGAAATAGTCCCAAAATGAAATGCCATTTTGCAAGAATATATCGGAAGTCTTGATGATAACTTTTTTTTTCAAAAGTTAACATGTTAGTAAATAGGACATAATGATAACTTGACGATATCAGAAACGTCTTGTAATGTCCTTCAGCTATATCTTCTATCAGAGATCTAATGATATCAAATTTTA
This sequence comes from Zonitis immaculata, assembly GCA_037414775.1. Classification (NCBI taxonomy): domain Eukaryota; kingdom Metazoa; phylum Arthropoda; class Insecta; order Coleoptera; family Meloidae; genus Zonitis; species Zonitis immaculata. The sequence continues at coordinate 10,252 of JAZBGX010001791.1, forward strand.
AGAGTTCAGAAAGTTATCAATAATGAATATATTCGAAAATTCAGAAAATGACAAATTACATCATTTAGATAAATGTATAAAGTTAAATTTTATTATCAGAAAAAATTATAATCTCAATAAACTGGAGATTATTTTGATATCACAAATATATATACTTCTTGTTTTAGTGCTCAATAAAATGTTATCATTCTTCGAGAATTTCCTGTGACATAAAGTATCACGAAAAGATAACATTTAAGTGAGGATTTTTTGATATCAATCTGACGGGCATGTCTAGCGAAAAGGAACAGACTGTATGTATGTTATGATAAAGTATGAATATCATCGGTTTAGGGTCTGGACACACACAACGTACTTTTACGCACGTATTGGATCCGTTGTGATTTCGCTCGCACTTATATAAAGAGAGACATAACGGACCCAATACGTGCGTAAAAATACGTTGTGTGTGTCCTGTGCCTTAAATTGGAAAATTTAGACCGTACAATTTTCGATTTCTATTATAAAATTAAAGATCCGTTAAATCAAGAATTATAATTTTTAATATATACACATAATTTCAATTTATTCTATAATATTGTTCTTTTTATTCGGATGATTGTTAATTGTTATCAATTCACGCTATAGAAATTGATAATAATAAATTAAATTGTATAGAAAATTGAAATAAATGCTCTAATTATTTGTTAAAACAAAAACAGTTAATAGAATATGATAATTACACAATTATACTGCAGTGTGTTTCTTTCCCCGAGGCGGCTGTTATACATTTTCCGATCAAAATAATTTAATTCATCAGTTTTCATTTCGATTATAGAAATAATTGATTATTTTGAACCCTATATCCACATATCTAGCATAATTTTTTTATATAGATCATTCTGCACTGAAAGGACATATCCCGATTTTGCGTAACAAAACCAATGTGAGCAAAAACAAAGACAATTTCGACTATACAGAGTATGGCGTATGTGCATAGATCCATTCTAAATTTGATCAGCAAAAATAGCTATTTAGTCCATAATATAATTAAATTTTATATTGACTGTTAGAAAGTGCGCCTCACAAATTCTGCTCAAACATGCAACGAGGACCTTCTTCAATGAAATTCACTATAAACTCCCAAACTGCATAATTCAACAACAAATTTCGTTAGGCAAAACGGGCTAGAGAGCGATCCGCTGCATTTCATTTCTATTGAGTTGCGTTGTTTAGAAAATAATTGCGTAACGCTGAAACGTTTCAATTGTTAAATTGTACACTATTAATTAACAACTTATTGTATTCATTATAAAAGTATAGTGAATTTCATTGAAGATGGTCCACGTTGCTTACATCGGCAGAATTTGTGACGCCTATTGTTCAATTATATACCGTTGACAACTAGATGGTTATTAGTTACGTACATTTGCCGATATGAGCGACATGGACCGATCGAAATGTCCAATAGATGCCAATTGTGAGTGTAGCCTTACATATGAATAGGAAATATTCCATTCAAGACGATGGTCGTTGCTACATCAACGGATGTGTGTGACGCACATGCTCAACTGTGTAATTAAAATGTGCGTCACACACATCTGCTGATATAGCAATGTCCAACGTCTTGAATAAAACGCACATTAATTTGTGCATATAGTTATGGGTTATGGGTAATGTTTATTGGCGCTCCGCACATTTCAATATGTTCCATATCCATATATAAATAGTTGTGTATATTTTGTTGTATATATTTACTTAAAATCTATTAAATATTGTTTGTCTGTTTTGTATTTTGGAATGAGATTGGTTTTATTTTATTTTATTTTTTCAAGTAGCGGGGCAAAGAGACAACATTTGTTAATGAATTTCAATCATTTTTCTCTAATTCTCATAAACATATTTAGCGTTGACCTGCTTCTTTATTCTTCTATTAATCTTCGTCTAGTCTTAATAATAACATTTTTTATTATTGGAAATTTGTTATTATAAATATTAAAATAAATGCGTTTTAATTAATAATAAATGCAATCATTTTTTAATAATAATTAAGATCAAAGTTTCGCATCCTTGACAAAATTATTAATTTATAAAGTGTAGAATATAAAAATAAAGTTGATTCGTCTTGATTAATAATAATAATATAAGGTCATGCATCATATTTTTCTTTAATTGTTGTTAATCATGCTATAATTTATAAAGGTAAGTTATTTAACTAATAAAAATTTAATTATTATTAAAAATTTAATTGGTTCTAGAGTTAAAAATAGATAAAATAATAATAATATCAAACGAATTATAATGGAAATCAATGAGATATTAAAACAACCATCACAACATGCTCTAACAATTATCTATCACGATAATAAAGTTGTAAATTTTGGTACAGAATTACAATCGAACGAAGTTATAGAAACACCACAAATCCAATGGCCAACAATACCAAATAATTATTATACATTAGTAATGTTCGATCCAGATGCACCAAGTTATAATAAACCGTTATTTGCTAATATTCTACATTGGTTAATTATCAATATACCTGGTACGAATTTGAATAATGGCGAAACAATTATTCCCTATCATGGATCGAAACCACCAAAACATACCGGTTTACATCGTTATATTTTTATTGTTTTCGAACATGATAAGAAATTGAATTTCGACGAAATTAAGTTGAAAATCGAAGAGAACAAACGTCTAAATATCGATATTATTGGTTTTATGGAAAAGTGTAATTTTAAAGAAGTTTACGCTTTCAATTATTTCCAAGCCAAATGGGACAAATCGGTTAAATACAGTTTCGGTACAAATTGTTTCTTAAATTGTATCCTTGGATGTTATTGTTGTTTAAAACCATGTTTCAAAAAGAGTGTATAATTTTTAGTAAAAAAAAAAAATCTATTAAATAAAAATAATAATTATAACAATATTAATATAATACAGTTGATAATAATGAGAATTAATTATTTGTAAATAAGTCTCTTATTATTTATTATAAAGATTTTGAATTGTTCTTATACTGCCACAGATTATTTATTTGGGAAACTCTATCGTCTTTCAATAATTTTCTAAGATGATGATTAACATTCAATTCAGCCGATTTCCGCAATTTCTCCGGTAAATCTTTGTAAATAATCTTGACCAATTGGCTTTCATCAAATTGTTCTAGTCGATTATTAATTAAAACATTCAAAATTTGCCGTTCCCGTTCGTTGCGATGATCAATATAAAATTGAATTTTCTCTTTAGGATTCTAAAATTGAATCGACCCAATTAAAATGGTAATAAACGAAAAATTGAGAAATATGTTTTACATGAATCACATTGCCATGACCTGGGTAAAGTATTGACGGTTCCAAATCAGCAATAGTCCTCAATGAATCCATATAATCTTTTAAATCTTCAAAAACTGCCGTACCTTCACCTAATATACAATCACCACTGAATACAGCATTCTCTTCAACTAAATGGAAAATTACATGATCTGTTGAATGTCCAGGTGTATGAATAATACGTAATGTTGCACCTTCTACACTAAATTCTTGGCCATCTTTCAGAAATTCAAATTGTACATTTAGATTGGGTAAATCATGATCACCTTCATTACGTGGATATTTCCATAATTGGACATATTCTATAAGATTGATAATTTCTATTAAGTAAAAATATTGATTCGGACAATAAAACAATTAATCAAGTATACTTGTTTTTTCTGGAATATCTAAAACATCTGGAACACCACCAATATGGTCATGATGCCAATGTGATATAAAAATATGAGCTAAATCGATATTTTCATTTTTCAAAACTTTTGTTAAATGATTTATATATTGTGGTACATCAGCTTCACCAGTATCAATCAATATACGCCTGTAAATAATTTAAGATAACAATTAATTGTCTGCAGACGGAGATTAAATTTTTCAAAGCCTATACGTTCCTCATAATCTCAATTAAAATTATATAAACCAGATAAAAAACAAAGATAAACAAACATTATCCTCGCATTAATTATTATAATTATTATAAACGAACTAACGATACTAAGTATACAGCATATCCAAAAATGTTGTGCAGAAACTTTAGGAGATTCAATTGAACCTCAACTATTATATAGTTTTGTTTTCAAGGCTAACTTTGTTTATTCCACATAATAATAATAATTTGTATTGAACTTTGAAAGTCTCGCATAATTTTAAACACGCACTTTCGGCTACTCAAAACAGTTATAATCTTATCAAAATTTTTTTTTGCCATATTTACTACCGATCTTTGATAAATATTTTGTAAATCTAATAATGTCCCGACAATTCTACATACAACAGATCCTTGAAATTGGTGAAAATTACGAATTATATCAAATTTTTGGAAAAAATTCGCGTACATTTTATATTTTCATATTTTAAAATTGGCACCCATTAAGAAAGTATACCAACATTTATCATGACAACAATAAAAACACCAATTTTCACACAACTATCTATATAATAATAATCATTTTTTTTACATTTAATTACAAAACAAAATGAATGATTACCTCTTTCCGGTTCCAAGGATATAGGTATTTGTTCCTTGTAGAGTCATTGGTGATGGATTACAACCAAGGACACGAATTATCCTCGATGATAATTTAGTAACGGCTGGAATTACAGCTGCCATTATTTCACTTGAATTGTTAGATTTCCTTCAATCTATACTGATAACAGAAAATGTACACATAAATAGTTCACTAGAAAGAAAATACAAAACAAAAAAAAAATTGTTATTAAGTAATTCGTGCGTAGTTATAGAATTACAGGAAATTTAGTGATACAGGTTGAAACAATTAGGGTTGTTTATTTTATTGATGTTGGTGTTATTTTCAATTTTAAATTAAACACCGCGATTTCTCGATATTTACCTTAATAGTATTAAAATCACTGAACGACTAAAGTAAGTTTACGATTTAATACGGCTTTATATATGTAAATTGCACCTTGCACCCATATGTCTCTTTCTATGTGTGTAAACGTTGCGATTAAAGAAATTAGAGCTTTTAAATGTATAGTGATAAAATATTATCAAAACTTATATGTTATACGTAGATTTTTTTCCTTAGGATCTCTTCTTATCAATTTTCAGATTAGGATTATTACACGCTAGTTATAGGTCATAGATGGTCATGTTTTCGTCTAAAAAATATCCAAAAATATAACTGATATTGAATAGAACTTTAATCTTATATTATCTGATAAGAATGTCCGATTCATTATTGAAATTAAGTTATAAGAGAATATTGGATTATGAAATTATTGCAAAATAATTTTTCTAAAGAAAAACAAATTTGATTTATCATAATATTCTTGTAATGATTCATCAATCTGTAATATTAAAAAAAAGACTTAAATATAACAATAATTAATAATAAAATAATGATAAGATTCAACCATGTTTATTTATGTCTGTCTCCATGTATTTTTTTTTTGTTGTAAACTACAAGTCAATAAGGTCTTGAAAGAATGCGTTTCCACTTTATTTCCTTCTAAAGATTTCTTCGTTCTTAATGATAACGATAATAAAATTATAAAGCTTAGAATTTTTATTTAATTAAATAACAAATAATAGTGTTGGATGACGGTTGAATTATAAATAAATTTATCAAGATTTAATGAGTAGACGGTTTTTTGTGTCCAAACAACCGAATTGATTAGGAATGATCTTGAATTTATAACGATTTTTATTCAATTAAAGACAAGAAGATACTCAAATAGGGAAATCTTCATAATAATCGGTTTTCAATTTTTCTAAATAAGAAATTTTATTGGAAAAACAAATAGATTTAGAAACCATTTTGTCCAATTATAAGCATATGTCTCTATCAATCGATAAGCATGCGATTGAAACACCATATATTATATGTTATCATTTGTTCGAAAATGATTAGAACGTGGATGGTTATTGATATTGATGGATTACGAAAATTTCTAGTACAAATATGTTCGGAGACATTGATTTTGTTTACAAGAT
>JAZBGX010001792.1:0-16238 GCA_037414775.1 Zonitis immaculata
CCATTACTCTACGTTCTGGTGGGCCAGCACACAATTATGGTTGTGATAAAGTGTTTTCTGTAATTTTTATGAACAAATTTGACTAAGGGTCACAATTCAAAAGAATCACACACTAGCATAATTTGTGAGGCGCTGTTAATCGTCTGATCGCTGCTATTGGTCATTTGTTTATAAAACTTTCGAATATTGGAGTATTGGGAAACTATGGGAGACTATGGGCGGATTGCGTATAGTTTCTCAATAATTCCTACAGTGATTTAGAGAGTTGAAAGAGTTATAGACCATTTAATTCTTCTCCAAGATGTGCTGTATTGGGTTATTAGTCGAAATGGTACTAATATCGAAAACAGTTTATCGAATATGAATGAAGTTTAAGCGAGAACACGTAAGACATTATTTGCGCAAGTGTAATTTCCATTGAAAAAAGATTTGACCGCAACGCCTGATCATTTTGTGATTGGAGTATAAAACAGAAGAACAATTACAAGTTTGTTATTATTGAGAAGTTTTAGAATGGATAGAATTATCTACTTAAGTGGTGTTAAAACAGTGATGTATTTGGGTGGTGTTTGGCCACCAAATATTATTGAAAATTATAAATTACGTAAAATTTACATTGTTTACACTTATTTTCCACTAACTGTGGTAATAATTATGAATATCTGTGAATTAGTTGGGATAATAACCATTGGGAAGAGAGATTTAACCGAGGTATTCGAGCTGTTAGCGTATTCAATAGTTAATGTAACTACAATTACTAGAATTATTATATTCAAAACAAAAACATTGAGCACTCTATTCGATACCGTAATGGAAACTCATCAATTTATGACGGAAATAACTGATGAGAATATTCGTAAGATTTATTTCGATTATGCAAAACGTGCGAGAAAAATCAATTATTATTTTATGATTTCCGCTTTAATCACTTTAAGTGCCTTCATCGTCTCAAATTATTACCAAAATATTTATTTATATGAACAACAGTTGAAACTGAATGAAACTATAACTGCTCGTTTAAGTATAATTTATTGGACACCATTTGATCAAGAGGAACATTTCAAATTAACGGTCTATATTGGTTTATTTTGTGGACAATACGTTTGTTTTTTTTATATTATCTCACAAACCGTATTCGCAGCGCTAATGGTTTATTCCCAAGGCCAATTGAATATTCTGAAACATATTTTGAGAAATTTACAAAATTACAGTGAAAATTTGACAAGTAAAACGACAACTTCAGATCAAGCTGTATTTCGAGTATTGAAATATTGCATTATTCAACATCAAAAAATTGTCAGGTAAAATCGATTAAATTCAAAATCTTCTGAGAATGTTCAAATTATTGTCCTTAGCTTTGTGGGAACACTCAATAATTCTCTTAAATATCCATTGATGATTGAATTTTGTTTAAATTCAATACAATTAGCTACACTCAGCTATATAATTGTTACGGTAATTATCAGCTCGAATTAAGTAACTTAAATCGATTTTTATTAACCGAATTTTAGAAAAAACTCGATTTTGTGATGGTTTTCAATATTTGTATGTTCATTCTAATATTCAATCAAACATTTATTGTAAATTGGAATGCTAATGAAATAACAGTTCAGGTATTTTTGAATATTCAAGTCACAATAGAACGTTAATTATTCGTCAATTAATATTCCAGAGTTCTCAATTGAATGGAGCAGCTTATGATAATAATTGGTATGAACAATGTGAAAGTAATAAGAAAATTCTGATTATAATGATGACACGTTTCCAAAGACCTCTAACTGTGACCATAGGAGATTTCTTTGATATGTCGACAGCAACTGCAATAACAGTAAATGTTTGTTCTACAATACTATTTACTTTGATAATTGTCCTTCAATTTCAGGCAGTGAAAGCTTCATATTCTTACACTACACTTATGGTAGGATTGAAGTAAATCCTAATAATGTTTTCTATGATTGACTTGTTATTTGATGATCGTCAATAATATTTGTAAACTTCAAAAATTTCTTAGAATGTAATGTTGGAAATGGTTCATAAATAGGTCAGATTTTATTGTTCTAGATTAAGTTTCAAATATTGATTTATTTTGTGTATTCAATGTAGAAATGAATTCAATAAATTGCTTGTGAAATTTTTTCAGTATCCAAGTTGTTTGTATCATGATTTATATAAACTAGTTAAACTAGTAAAACTCTTTTGCATAGAAAATACCTTTATCCATACACCAGATAGAAAAAAAAATGAAATGGATGCTGTGGAATCTATTTTTAGGAAACCTCCAACAATGCAAACCACATCACTATATCTTCGATCACAGCAAAGATATAGAACATTTTCCAAATTTTCATCATCTCGAAAAGTCCTTGTAAATTTTTTTTAATGTACATCGCTGCTTACATCAAAGAATAATTCATTTGACCATTCTCTTAATGCTTATTCTGTTTTTTTGCAATTTTTTTTGTGATTATAAACCACAGTGACTATCACATCATTGAGACGCCGATGGTTCGAAAAGGCAGACATAATAAAATAGTTGCCAGTGTGTACTTGTCACGCTAATTCTTCTCGAAGTTGGCCGTCCATTTGAGGACGTATAACCATAACTTAGTTTATTTGAATTAAATTTGACATTTGTAAGATTAGAATATAGTGGCTGAAGCAAGCTGCAGACCTAAGAAAGTCGCCGCAAACTGCGAGGTGAATTACCGTGATATACGCGCTATAATAGTAATTATCTAAATATTATTTATTATGATGCTTTGGTTAATTGATTAATTTGATTAATAAGAGCAACTTATGATCATTTTTAATATTTGTTATATAAATATTCCACTTTAAAGCGAGAAATTTGGAGAGAAGAGTAAAGCGACGAAATACAATTGTAGTAGAGGAAATTGAATAAATTATTATCAAATTATATATTATAATATACTATTATAATATATATTATAATTTATTATCGATGAAAGATTGATTTTCAAACTTTTGAAGGATCTTCGGTGTCACCTTGATGAGGGCATTTTAGAGAAAAACTATACACGAAATTAATGTTTTGTGTACATGTTTGTTCATGTACCACTTTTGCAACTATTCGAATAGATTTCTATTCCTCTTCAAATAACAAATTGATAAATTGAAATAAATCCAAGTATATTTTTATTTGGCCTGATTTGAGGCAGTTGATAGTGAAAGAGAAACTTTAAGCTACTTTACCGGGCATAATGGGAAATCAATTGAAGAAACACAGGGAAATTCGAGCCTTTTAAGATAGAACTCCAATAAATTTTTATAATGATCATCATTTAACATTGAAATCAAAAAATAATACCAAACAACATAATTACAATTATGTTGTTAAAAAAATGTCAACCAGAATGAGAATATGTAACAAAATATTGAAAAAGTTTCATCAAATAAATTAGAGTGATCAGCCAGAATTCGTCCTTGACAAGGATTTGTTTGTTTTGATCGGCAGTATCTCATTCGTAGAGTGTTATATGGGATTTTAAACTTTTTGGATGCCTTATGCAGAGAAATGCCATAATTATTGACTCTATTGATAGTACGAGTCGGATTCCAGTGACACTTTTTCGTAATTCTATCCCATTTTTGTAGCATCAGGATCAAATTAATGAGAAATAATGAAGTGGGGTAAAGAGAACCAGTTGACTCCCATTACGTAAACTAGAGTTGTCCTCATTACGCCGTGCGGCCCCGATTCCCCTGTGTTCCCCTAAAACGTTTATTTTTAATTATTCTGACATTGATTAGAATATATTTTTTGTTTGCGCATAATTGCCTATAAAATTCAATATTTGGGCGCAACTCTTTATCATTTTCCAATGAAATATTGGGGTAGAAAAACAGAAGACCAATTGAAAGTTTGTCATTATAACAGTAGTTCAATAATGGATGAAATTATCCATTTTAATGGTGTTAGCAATTTGATGTATATTGCTGGTGTTTGGCCACCAAGAATTATTAGAAACCATCAATTACGTAAAATTTACACGATTTACTCTTATTTAACTATAAGCATCGTTACAATAATGAATATCTGTCAATTGGTTGAGATTTTTAGGCTCGGAGTGAACGATTTGCCTAAAGTATTCGAAGCAATAGCTACTTCAATTTTAAATATAACTACAATTATCAGAATTCTGGCTATGAAAACGGAAAACGTGAGAAATTTACTTGGAATAATGATAGAAACTCAAAAAAATATGATGGAATCAGCTGACGAAAACATTCGTGAGATTTATTTGAAATTTTCAAAACATGCAAAAAAAATCAATTACAATTATGTAATTAGTTGTCTATCTGCATTGCTAATTTTCAATACATCGAATTATTATCAAAATATTTATTTATATGAACAACAATTGAAATTGAACGAAACTACAACGAAACGCTTGAATATAATTTTTTGGACACCGTACAATCAAGACAAACATTTTGAATTAACAGTTTATATTGGTTTGTTTGCCGGACAATTTATTTGCTTTTTTTTTATTATCGCACAAACCGTGGTCGTAACTATGATGATTTATTCGCAAGGACAATTGAATATCATCAAATATATATTAACAAATCTGGAAAAGTACAGTGAAGAGTTAAGGAATGAAGAAACAACTTCAGATCAAGCTGTATTTCAAGTACTGAAAAATTGTATGTTTCAACATCAAGAAATTGTAGAGTATGGAAAAATTAATTTCGTATACTTTCTTCAAATGATAAGCCTTATAATTTCAGTTTTGTCACAGCTCTCAATAATGCCTTCAAATATCCATTTATGATAGAATTTTGTTTGAACTCCATGGAATTAGCTGCACTCATCTATATATTTGCCGTCGTAATTATCGGATTTCAGTAATTATAATGATCGATTCTAATCAATTAAATTTTAGAAAGAAATCGATTTTGTGATGGCTTTCAATTTTTGTAGCTTCATGTTAATATTCGTTCAAACATTCCTTGTGAACTGGAATGCGCATGAATTAACATTTCAGGTGAATATTTTAAAATACTCAAATTGCAGGTAAATTTCCATTGATGTTGTAGAGTTCTCAGTTATGTGAAGCAGCATATAATAATAACTGGTACGAACAAAGTCCAAGTAACAAAAAAATTCTGCTTATAATGATGTCACGTTTTCAAAGACCACTTACCATGACTATTGGGGACTTCTGCGATATGTCAACGAAAACTGCAATCACAGTAAGATTTCATTTTACAAAATAATATCTTACATTAATTCGCCTCAATTTCAGGCAGTGAAAGCCTCATATTCGTATGCTACACTTATGGTTGGATCAAAATAATCTCTAATTCTTATAAGTTTGTATAGCAACAGTTTTCATAAATTTCAAACAAACTTTCTGCATTTATCGAGTACAGTAGAACCTCGATTATCCGGATTAATTGTTGCAGTGGGTCATCCGGATAATCGAAAATCCCGATAAGCAACATTATCAGAGAGTGGACTGTACTATATAATATGTATTGTCTATTCCTTAGTTATGAATTTTCAGTGTATTTTCTATATTTATATTTGCTGCTTCTTTACTAAGGAGGAGATATGTGTAACAATAACAAATTTTTCTGAAAATCTTATTATATGAAAATTAATTCATATCTCCTTCTTACAATTAGTATAAAAAAAAATATAAATATAGAAAATACTTTGAAAAAAAAAATCTGAGCGCGATTGTCGATCCGGATAATCGCGAATCCGGATAACAGAGGTCCGGATAATCGAGGCTCTACTGTAATTAGAGCCGAGACGAATGAGTCCGGATAATCGGATGTTCGGATAATCGATGTTCGGATAATCGGGATTGTACTGTATGTAGAAAATAGAAGGTTGTTCAATAGAATCAAATACATGCGCCCATTTTCCTAAGAATTACCTAATAAAACATCAGGGAAATTATTTAAAAAAAATAATTTTCTCTTTTTCAATTGGTTATTATTAATTCAATATCAAGTTTTTGTGGAGGAAATATCTTCAACAATATATTACGTTAAAAAAATAATTACAAGTAAATTATATTACGGGGAACAGAGATATTGCACTTTGGAATAATTATGGTAAAGCTGGATTCTTGCATTAAGCTTTCTTCCGTGGTTTTGAACAGAATCTCAAGAATCTCCATCGCACATGCTACTGAAATTTTGTTTGCAATCACTTTGAAAAATAAAATAAAATTGGAGATCATGAAATTCCCTATCAAGATTACAGTATCACATTTTTTCGTAAGACTTACAATTTCTGTAAAAATTTGATTTCCCCAGTCGAAAAATTTATATGGTTCGTGTGCTCGATGAATATTTTTCACTTATTGTAATCAGCACATTTAAACATATAGTTGAGGAAGTTGGTTTGTGTGCGAAAAATATGAAAAATAGGACATATACCGAGTAAAAAAAAATAAAGCTCGAGTATAAAAACCAAATATTTGGAAACAAAAACCGACTTTCTTATAGCAACGAAAAATTAAATAAATATAAATAAATAAAATTTCTACTAGTACCAAAAATTCTTTAAATAATACATAAAGGTAATGTTGAAAAAAACAATTTGTAATATTAAAGAGAAATAAATAGATGAAATATGTATTATTTAAAGAATTTTTGGATTTCAATATTTCGGGAATGATTTCAAATAAAAAATTAAATTATGTTCGAATTGAAAAAAATTTTTTATCAGAGTAATCTATGTAAAGGAAAAATTCAGTAAAGTAAAGTAATTAAAAAATAGAAAGAAAAAAATTTTTGAAATTTCCTCTTGCTCCTCTAACGGAATAGTGGCTTGTTAATCCTTTTCAATTATATTTATCCAAAAGGCAATTTTTTTTTGTAAATATTTCACCCTAAAAATAAAATAACGAGGTATTAATTACCATTGATAAATTAATTCGAAATAATAGAATTATATAATAATTTTACCTTACATGGTGCGTGCTTCCACAAATACTTCCTTGGTCATCTTAAAATACAAAATCGATTACATTATAAATATTTTTGATAAAGTGTGTGATCACATATTAGTAAAAGGCAGATTAATATTTTTTATTTATAAAAAAAAAAAATTTGTACTTACCACGCATTTTAAGAATCTTTCCAAATAAATATTATTCTTCGTATTTATTTCTTATCATTTTACTTTAATTAACTTTGAAAAACACAATTAAATGAACTATTAGGAATAAATAAATGAAAATAGTGATGCTTGATAAGACTGAGGCCAACGATGCTAACGCACAAAGATTCAGAAAACAAGTAATTACTTGTTTTATTTTGAAAAGAACAGGAAATCGTTTTATAACCCACCCTACCCACCCTCATAATTGTCATTATGGGTAAATCCAAAACTACGTCACTATACCATCTGGTATTTCAAACTCTAAGTTCCAAATTTGAAGGGATGTTTTCTAACGGTTTGTTAAGAACAAGATCCGTCTAAACCAAAAATTTTGATAAATCGAGAACTAATTCCGTTTAAATTCAATTTTTAGTATAAAAACCATATAAATTTTTCGACTCGGGTGGTGTTTGAGATATATGGGTGTGCGAATACCTTCTCGCTACGATAGAAAGGCTTATGATTTAAGGAGACAAGCCATCTTCTCGATAAAAAGGAACTTGGGGCCTTATGCCGCGTTTATGGTTAGGGAAGTGACCATGAATACAAAGAAAATGACTTGATTATTATTTTTATTTATTTATTTTATGGTGAAATATTCCATATAAAATAAAATAAAATTTAAACTGCTAATTGCTTCGTCTAATAACAATAAAAATAGAACGTAAAGTTGCATAAATAAATACATTAAAATAATAACGAAAGATTTAATCAGTTATTTTATGACTTTTTCAAATATAAAACGAAAAAATGATTTTCGAAATTCAATTGAAAACAATGAAAGTCTTAGTTGGTTTGATATTTTTGTCATTTATTGTGGCACTTACTGCTTTTTCATCTAGACCAAGTTCGTATCTCTATATCTCGTTTTTGTAGTGATTTATCACTAAAAAAAAGTGTTATTTTCAATTTTTTTTTAATAATTAACTAATTGTTGGATACATTTTATATTTTAGCATGTAAAGGACGCCCGCCTTGCCCACCCAGAGAAAGATGTTCAATCTGTGGAAAACGGTGTGAGCCAACTTGTGAATCACTTGGTCAAAGTATTGTACCATGTCAGAAAATATGTGCCATGGGCTGTGTTTGTAATAAAGGATTAGTGCGTAATTCTAAAGGCAAATGTGTAGCCCCAAAAGCATGTTGATAACGAAAATTATTGATAACAATAAATTTCTGGTTCCAGTTGACTGAGTTTATTGATTTTTACCCTAAATTCAATATTACTACCTTGAAAAATACATAATTATTCAAGAAAAAGATTGAGACTCGGAAAATGATCAAAGTCACTGGATAGACATAATCTGAATTATTTATCATCTATTAGGTCACACACACACACACACACACACACACACACACAATAATTTATCTCCCAATCCTACTACAGTCGGACTCGGTTATAACGTATTCGTCGGGACCGTAAGAAAATCTACGTTATAACTTATAACAAAGTTTAAGTTATAACCGAGTTAGGGAATAATATCATCTTTTGTTTTTCAAGTCAAACAATACGCTATAACAGGAAATACGTAATAACCAAGTACGCTATAACCAAATTCTACTGTATTTATATATTTTGAATTGTATCAAAATTATAACATATGTTACTATTGCTGTTGGGATCTGAAATAATTTCCTAATTAATTCATAATACGTACATCTGTTGGAAAATCTCGAGCGTTATCTCAAACTATATTATAATCCATATAGATTTGGGATATAAGTTGATTGAGATAACGATCAAAATTTACATTTGAATTACAATTTTGATTAGATTTTCATCAATTGTAACCGCTCCAAAAATTGTAAATTCCGGCTTATTATCAAATAGTTCAATTACAATTAAAATTAATTCATGTACATTTGAATTAATTTCACCATCCAAACTATATTTATTCCATAATTCGTGCATATAATAAGAAGTCTGTTTCATCTGAAATTCAAAAACCTCATATCAACTCAGATCAGGATGTAGATTGGTATTAATTTATTTTGTTAAAGTTGTACCTCTTTTTTGATTGAGCTCCATGCAAATATAAATATTAGGAAGTAAACCATAAAATAAATAAATAAAGCAATATTGTTTCCAATTGTTATAATAG
Source organism: Zonitis immaculata (assembly GCA_037414775.1). Classification (NCBI taxonomy): domain Eukaryota; kingdom Metazoa; phylum Arthropoda; class Insecta; order Coleoptera; family Meloidae; genus Zonitis; species Zonitis immaculata. The sequence continues at coordinate 9,250 of JAZBGX010001792.1, forward strand.
TTGTTGGTGTTAGTTTTTCGTTGATTGATAAAAAAATCGTAGTATAAATTAAATCGAGTATTGTATAAAAAATTGCATCTATCAGAAAAATCATTTTCTTCAATATTCCAATTAAGCGTTGATGGGTTTTCATTAATTTTCCAACATAATTCATAGTTTTCATTATTTGTTTGTCTTTAAAATATCGCAAATTGTTTTTGCTTTTATTCAAATTATTCTTATCAAAATTATCTTGAATTATTTATAATAAAGCCGATTCGATATATTTGAATTTACTATTCATATATTGTAGTGTATCGATTAGAAAAAGGCGTATTTGGAGTGATAATAATGGTACGTATAAAAAATAAAAGACCATAAGTAAACGATGGTGTATCACTATAACGTACCACTACAATCGGTATTATGGTGAATAATCATCCGATTATCATTATCCAATTGATAATCGAATAACAACATAAGTGATAATGTTGGAAGATCTAAATAATATGAAAAAATATCGCTTCAATCTCGATGATTCCTTATTACCATATAAGAAATTAATCATAAATAACTTAGCAGATTCGTGAAATAAATAGGCGAATTTCATTAAATTATTCTATTGATAGTATTATTTGTTTAATCAGAGTCGTATTCGATTCAATCCTCATTTAAATCGAATTTTTGAAGGACAGAATTCCAATTTAACCGGCGCATCCGCCATTTTTAACGAGAAAATTATGATATTTGAGACAGTTTTTCTACAAGTATTATTCTTGATTTAATTTCGATCCTGAACTTTATATTTATTTGATAAAATTTTATATATTACGAAAAGTTCTATTTGTTCCAAGTTATACAATATAAGTGAAGAATTTCGTATCAACGTAGAAAATACTAGGAGGACCGAAAGTAATGTCGTTTATCACTTACAGTATTCAAAATCTTACCGGAGAAATTACACGGTAAAAGTGACTTGTTTTACAGTTTACTGTACCGTGTACCGATGATCTGACTTTTTCAAAGCTGGAGACAAAAACCTTGAAAGTTAACCACTATTAGGACGATTACCCACGTTGAACGATGACAATTTGCGTTGCGTTTCAAACTTTTTGTGTAAAAAGTTAACAATAAAAATATGGATGAATAAATAATTCTATTCAAATTATTTACGAAATAATCGAAATAGTTTTCTAGGTTTTTAAATATAAACTGCTATAATTATTTATAATAATTAGTTAAAAGCAAGCATCGATGCAACAATGGGACTAGTTGGTTTGCTAGTTTTGTCAATTTATGTGGCACTCACTTCTTCATAATCCGCTCCAAGTACGTATCTGTATCTCTCATCCCATTGATTATTCAATCAAATTGATGATGATTGTTTATAATAAATTAGGATTCTCTATTTCAGAATGTAATGGTGGTGAGTCTTGTCCAGAAGTGGAACATTGCGATGAATGTGCCACCAACTTGTAAAAATCCTAATCCAAAAATATGTTTGGGCTGTCATTGTAATAAAGGATTGTTGCGTAATTCTCAAGGCAAATATGTGGCGCCAGAACAATGTTAATAAAAAAATTATCGGTAATTACTTTTTGAAACAATAAATCAAATTAAATTCAAGTTTGAATTCGATACTTCAGTATCAAAAAAATAATAAGTAGCGCATCCACCGATTTTGAAGAACAAAACATTAATCTAATATTTTTATTGTGAAAGAACAAAATTTTCCCTGTTTTGTTTTGTGACAACGGAAATTATTTAATGAGAGATTCAATCAATATCTTTCATAGCACTGTTTTTAGAATATTGATGAGAGCAATATTGTTATAGTTGGTTAAACAAAGCAATATTGGTCGATTGGAGACAAAAAAATATAAACAATTGATCTATTAAAACTGGGTCAGATGCATCGTACATAAATTGATGATTTATTCACAAGACCAATTGAATATTTCGAAACTTTTTTTAGAAAATCTACAACATTACAGTAATATTTTGAAAAGTGAAACGACAACACCAGATCAAGCTGTATTTCGAGTATTGAAATATTGCAACATCAAAAAATATTCTTGCACTACACTTATGGTAGGATTAAAATGAATTTTTACACTTCTCTTTGATTTAGCCACAGTGGTCGGTCACAATCATTCTGCTAATTTCACACAAATCATCTAATTAATCTCTAATCAAGCACTTTTTGTTAAATTTGTAAATAATCTAAACAAAGCGATCGACAGGAATTGAGAATAAATTGATGGGAACTAGAATTCAAGATTTATTATTAACTGCATATGTGATCAAATTTATATCCTCATGATTGCTGTATCTTTTCAACAATTCAAAACATTTAAAGCCGCAATTATTGTCATAGCTATTAGAGAAAATCCAAGAAAAAACGGTCGGTCAAGTGATATTCCTTTTTGAAATTATTGAGTAATTTGAAAAAATAATAATAAACAATTTGCAACATCTAGCGAAATTGATAAATTCGTCCAATAGCAAGCAAGTTATCATATATATCCAATTGTTCGATGATGGAATGTGAGTGGGCTAGAGAATAATTTTATTGAGATTAATCCCGCCCATATCGGGAGCTTGAGTCTGATTGGAGCTTAATGCGCAAATTGGTGGATGTGCCCAGCTTCTATACATCGATTCCCTAAATTATTCCACTAAATGGATTATTCTCACTTACAGTAATTATAATTATAATCGATTCAAATTAATTGATTTTGTGATGGCTCTCACTATTTGTATGTTCATTCTTATATTCAATCAAATATTTATTGTAAATTAGAATGCTAATTGAATAATATAGTCAATTATACAGGATGGTCCACCAGAGGCTTTGTTGGTCTTGTAGAAACTTTGGTTCTAGTGGAGAGAAAAAAAATGCACTCGACGATCTAAAGTTTGGGAAATCGTTTTAACGTCAAAATGATCTTTAAATATAACACTTTGGATCGTTGTGTCCGTTTTATTTTTGTACCCATTAGAGCTAGAGTTGCAAGAGCAGGAAAGCCTCTGTTGGACCAGCCTGTATATATTCAAAATATCTTTAAGAATAAGTTCAATAATTTTGATGCGAGCTCCATTATAAGTGAAGTTAAGATAAGAAATCTCGTTCTAGAAATTTTAGACGCAAGAAAAAACAGTATAGCGGCTAATTATACTTTGAAATCTCTTACACTTAATGTACACTTAAATCTGTTCTAGTCATTGAGGAAAAATTGTTTGTAGGAATCGTTTATTCAGTTCGATTGATGCGCGCGCGTTAATTCACCATCAGTTATCCATAATAATTCTTTTATTTCCTATAAATCGGATGCATCATTTATATAATAAATTAGAGTATTCAAATCCATCTAATTTGCACATAATTCTGATGAGGTTAAATCCCAAAACGGATAAATATTAAGCCATGGCTCAGCTGGGTTTATATAAACCTAGCAGATCCATAGTTTTTCTCTATTATTTCAGAAACCGCCACTGCACCTAGTTTTTCAATTGTGCCCCTAAATAGCTTCTAATTGAGCTATAATTTTTTTTTTTTTGATTTTGGTAGATTGGGACCGCTAGCTTTATGGGGGTGAGGGCGATTGAGGATTTATTTAGAACCACAAAAAAATACGTTTACAGAAAAGTTTCGCTTTTCCCTATTTGTTTTTCTTTTTTTTTTGTCTTTATACCGTGTACTAAATAGAGAAAACTTAAATAAATCATTATTAAATTATACTTATGACAAATAATTTATTATTGATAAAAGATTAATTTTGAAACTTTTGAAGGATCTTTCAATAAGTCACCTTGTTGAGGACATTCTAGAAAAAAATATACACGGAATAAATTGTTGCGTACATGGATTTATTTTTTGTTCGTATACTACTTCTTCAACTGTACGAATGAGATGAAGATTTCTCCATTTTCCAATAATAAATAAAGAAATAGAAATACAGTTAAGCTAATTAACCACTAAACGTTAATTATAAGAGAAAAAAAAATTAATATGAATCGTAAAATAGGCAAATTTACAAATGATTAAGAAAATGTTTTGTTGAATCTACAGAATCTCCATTATGAATGGTAATAATATGACAAATTATCAAATTGGCGGATGCGCCAATAACGTTTAAGTGAAACATTTTTTCATTCTCCTGACGTCAGAGTTGATGGGAGTTTATTTTTTGTTTGCGCACTTTTTTTTCATTATTAAATTCAATATTTTAACGCAACTCTTTATTTTTTAATGGAACATTGGGGTATAAAAGCAGAACATCAATTAAAAGTTTGTCATTATAACAGTAGTTTGAAAATGGAGGAAATCATCCATTTTAACGGTGTTAGTACATTAATGTATATTGGTGGTATTTGGCCACCAGATATTATCAAAAACCATCAATTACGTAAAATCTACAAAATTTATTCCTATTTTCCAATAAGTGCAGTTATAGTTATAAATATTTGTCAATTTGTTGAAACTGTTAGAGTTGGAGCGAACGATTTTTCGAAGGTATTCGAACCATTAGCTACTACAATTTTCTATGTAGCTACAATTATAAGAATTTTGACCGTAAGAACCACAACTATTAGAAATTTACTAGAAATAATGATTGAAAATCAACAAAATATAATGGAATCATATGATGATAACATTCGTAAGATCTATTTTGAATTTGCACAAAGTGCAAGAAAAATTAATTATTATTATATGATTGGTTCGCTTTCTTGTTTGGTAATTTTCGATGCATCAAATTATTATCAAAATATCTATTTATATGAGCAACAATTGAAATCGAATGAAACTTTAACGAAACGCTTGAGTATAATTTTTTGGACACCGTACGATCAAGACAAACATTTCGAATTAACAGTTTATATTGGTTTATTTGTTGGACAATACATCTGCTTCTTCTACATTATATCACAAACAATGTTCATAGCAATAATGATTTATTCGCAAGGTCAATTGAATATCATCAAACATATATTAACAAATTTAGAAAAGTACAGTCATAAGTTGATAAATGGAGTGACAACTCCAGATCAAGCTGTATTCCAAGTATTGAGAGAGTGCATAATCCAACACCAAAAAACCGTCGAGTACGGAAAATTCAATTTCGTATTACTCTTTAAACATAATAATTTTTATTGTTCTAGTTTTGTGGTAGCTCTCAATTATACCTTCAAATATCCATTGATGATTGAATTTTGTTTGAATTCAATGCAACTAGCGACTCTAATTTACGTATTAGTCGCTGTAATTATCGTATTCAATTAATAATAATATTAGATTCTAATTAATTGAGTTTTAGAAAGAAATCGATTTCGTGATGGCTTTCAATTTTAGTCTGTTTTTGGTGGTATTCGTTCAAATATTCATTGTAAATTGGAATGCTAATGAAATAACATTTCAAGTATTCACAAATATTTAAATTATAAAGGTAAATTTAAATTATCCATTGATACATTTTGTAGAGTTCTCAATTATGCGAAGCAGCATATGATAATGATTGGTACGAGCGAAGTCTAAGTAACAAAAAAATTTTGCTTATAATGATGACACGTTTCCAAAGACCACTCACTATGACTATTGGTGACTTCTGCGATATGTCAACGAGAACTGCAATCACAGTGAGTGTTTGTTCTGTAAAACTATTCTCATTAATAATTTTATCTCAATTGCAGACAGTGAAAGCTTCATATTCTTATACTACACTTATGGTGGGCTTAAAATAAATTTCCTTTACTTTTTTCCAATTTAGCCACAGCTTTCGGTCGTAATTGTTTTGCTAATTTCACACAAATTATCTGATTGTGAGTAATTTCTAATCGAGCACGTTCTGTTGAATTTGTCAACAATTTTTGTGAATGAGAAATTGATAAAATCAAATTGATGATCGAGAAATGAAGCGATCCATGTTATAATAAAGAATCAAGAAATTTTATAATAAATTAGACTAAATATTTTTAGTAGTAAATATTTCTAGGATCTAATGAATTATTCAAACAATTATCAATGACTTATTTGAGTTTATTTGGAAATATTCTTCAATTCCATACGATGAAAGCCTCCATATTCGTCTGATACTTTTATAGTTGTATTGAAATACTTTTTAACCCTTTTAAGGTTGCAGCAACAGTTTTCATGGACAATTATACTCTTACTGTTTCTTGATTGTAAGTCCATCAAACATACTTTCTGCATGATTTGTTATCAAGTAAATTCTAGAATGATAGAGAAATAAATCAATTTCAATAGTTAGACCAGTACACTTATCGAATAGGTTTGATTAAAATGTATAAAATTAAAGAATTTTGGGAAATGAATAAATGTTAATGTAAGTAGTGTAATATAATTGTTTCAAGCTCTCTTGGTAGAGAGCAACCTTATGTAAAATAGAAAACAAAAATCAAATTGAAACTTTACAATACATTAAGTAATTTTTATGCAAGCGCATCCACCATTTCTAATCGCTACATTTTTTCTACCTGTTTCAATAATTCTTTAATAAACAATTATCATCATTTCCATTAAAGTCTATATTTTAATTAGTATTTGATTACATAATATGTGTAAAAGACGATTGCTCTACTGTAGATTTCGTTAAAAAAATATATCCCAATTAAATTAATTAGTGATTGGAATTTTTTTTTTTCAATTGAAACGCCATTCTCATCAATGACGATCATCTATTAAATTGGTTCAAGTTGATATTGATTATTAGAAATAATTGACAAATAAAACAAACTTCATTTATCAACATTTCATTATACAGGGTGGTCCACCAGAGGCTTTCCTGGTCTTGTAGGAACTCTGGTTCTAGTGAAGAAAAAAAAATGCACTCGAAGATCTAAAGTTTGGAAAATCGTTTTAACGCTAAAATGTTCTCTAAATATCACACTTTAGATCGTCGAGTCCGTTTTTTTTCTGCACCCTCTAGAGTCAGAGTTGCAAGAGCAGGAAAGACTCCGGTGCACCACCCTGTATAGATTGATAATTGAAA
>JAZBGX010001793.1:4910-16227 GCA_037414775.1 Zonitis immaculata
ATTATTATTAAAGGAATACACGCAATTATGTAAACAGAAACGTCACTGTCAACACGCCATATTGAATATATTCAGTTGAATTTATAATGAAGGTCAATATAGGATCATATGGTTTATATATTGGCAATATTGTTTAAGTTTCCATATTTCTTATTAATTAACTGAAATAACTAAAATATGTTTCTTTTGTTTGTTATTATATCATAATTACTATTCAATAAATATAAATTGTGTTTTTTTTCTTTTATAAGATGTATTATTCGATTTAAATAGATAAATGTGATTAACTATTTTTTTGTTTAGTGAGTTTTTTTGTTTGATGTTTAATAAACTGATGTAACGTCACGATGTCATAAAGTTTTTGGCGTCTATTTTAAATTTTGAAACTGTTTCTTTTGAATTAAATAGTTTCTGTTTAGTTTTGAAAAGATAAATCTTTCTAATAATACTTGAGAAATTATTTATTTAAGATTCTCGGATCAATATAAACAAAGAAATTATTATGAATAGAGTTAACATTTATTTTTTGGTTTTGGTGTCACATTAAAATCAGTACATTATACAAATATTTTTCTCCATAACATCATCAACAATTATTCTATAATTTCAAATGCTATTATTTATTACAGCAAAATTAGTTATAATCTATAAACAATTAGAATATTAGTTTCTAACGTAAAAATTGACCAGTCATTATAATTAACAATAAAGCTAAGTCAGGCACATATAAACATTTATATATGTATAAAAAATTTACAGGAATGCTGCCATTGATTAATTACTGAAAAGATAACTTTTAAAATTATATTATTGATAATAATTCATATGAATTATACTAAAAAATATGAAAAAATTGAGTAAATGGACGCTTTTGTTTTTTTAAACGAGCTTTCAAGCAAATGGGAGATTTTCAAATAAAATGAGAAACAAAAACGTTTCGAGCTTGACTCTTGATTCTCTCAAAATCTCTATCTACTATTTCTTAATTGTAACAATGGAACAGGTAACAATTTATTGTATAAAAAAACTAGATTCATCACTCCATTCATCTATAGTCGGTCCAAATGAATCATTAAAGAATTGATCAATTTCTTTGTACATATGGATGAGCGATTTGTGGCTAAAATCGTGACTTTCGTCTGGATAGATCTAAAAAAAATTAATATTACTTAGTTGTTTTTTTTTTTAATAAATGATTGTATACCAATTGTTGGAATAAAACGTCAGCATCTATTAGAGCTTTAGCAAACATCAATGAATGTTGAGGTGTTACTGTTGTATCAGCTGTACCATGAATTAGAAGAAAATTACGTTCATTTAGATTTCCAGCACGCATTGTTAAATCGGCATTATTATACTCTTGTTCATGTTTTGTCGGGAAGCCCAAATATTTCTCCGTAAAATAAGAATCTATATAAAATTTCAAAATTAATAATAAAATTTAGTTAAACCAAAAAAAAAAAAATACTATAATATTTCCAATTTGTTATAGGCGATATACTAATAGTGCAATTGATAACTTGATGATAATCTTGTAATAGCATCATAGCAGCAACATAACCACCATAACCTTTACCGATTGTACATATTTTAGTACGATCAATAAATTTAAATGTATCACGTAAATATGTTAAAACAGCTAATTGATCTTGAACTTCAATTGAACCAATTCGATGTTGTATTTCACGACGCATACGTACACCTTGATAACCGGAACCGCGTGCATCGATTTTTGCTACAATATAACTACGTGTACATGCTAAATACCATGGCCATGTTAATTCCCATAATGTTGAAACTGTTTGTGAAGATGGTGATGCTCCTCTATAATTAATTATCCAATATTATTATTATTATTTATGATATAGAATTGATTATTTACACTAAAAGAATCAATGGATAGGTGACTTCTTCATATTCACGTAATACAGGTGGTAAATATAAACGTACTTGTGCTCTATATCCAAATTCAATTTCAACTTGTATAGTTTTTATTTGTGGTGATGATAAATTACGAACTTTCCTACGTAATTTAACACTTGAATCCAATACAGTTAAACGTGTATTTGTTGATGTTTCTACCAAAAATACAACCGGTATTTGTGGTCCCAAACATTCTTGTATGTAATATTTATAAGATTTACTAAATATCACATTATTATATTCACATGTATAATCAATTAATAAACTATTATTTATTATTGTATCATTTATATAATAATATTGTTTATTATTTTCCGGATTATAGAAATATGTTATATTTGGATCGATTTTCGTTTGGCATGTCATACATGTCCATGGTTGTGATGAATTCGTATCGCCAATTTTGAATAAATGACGTACACCAGGTGCATTCTCATTTGTTGCTAGAGCATATCTGAAAAAATCAATTTGCCTTATTAATTAGAATAAAAGAATATAAAACAACGCTTGATACACATCGATATTGGCTCGAGCAAGCATTTTGATTTGTAGAATACACAATTGGGTATTCAAAAAAAATACGCTGCCTTTATTGTCGTTTCAATTAAAGCTCTATAGAATTGTCGGAGGGTGAATTTCAATACAAATTGTCGAAATTTCATCGTAATACATTATTTGACCCAACTTCCGACACTTTCTCCAAGAAAATGGCTTCGGGATTATAACGATTGAAGTTTAAATTGTTCAGTTTCATTATTTTCAATTATAGAACAGAAAATATTCCGTAAAATGATTTTTCATTGCCACTCTCTAACCAGATTAGTTTCTTTTGTTGTAGTTTTACTTATGTTCGCAGTTTTAACTGCTACAGCTATTAAAATTGTTTATCATCTTTAATTCAAATCCTAAAAAGGTCGTTGATTATAAATCGTCGTATTTTCATCGAATCATTATGGGTAAATGCAGACGGGAATAAAGATCCAATACCTCTTGAATATTATATAAATAAATTATACAGTAATTTGTATATATAGAGTGAATTTCCTTGTTTATGTTCAAAAAATATGTAAAACACATTTTTCATAGTTTATTTTACGAGAATACATAAATATCAAGATTAAAAATAAAATTGTTATGTTCTGCTCCGGCGCATCCACCATTTTTCGGTTCTTTTTTTTTTACATTAATTGTAAATTGCTCTTAGCAATAACATTTTCATCATTTGTTTTGTATTGGAATATCTGTGGGTTATTTCTTTGATAAAATTTTAGATTTTTGAGAGTTTTATGTTTGATGAAATGATTATGGATGTTGTACAATCGGAAACAATTTTTATAAAGTTGGTATTAGGGAGTCGGTAGAGAATTGTATTGGGAAATGAAAATTGAATTTCTAATAAAACTGTTACGTTTTGTTAATTCTTCCTTCTTTCGCGAAATTACTTAATTACTTGAATTAATTGACTTACATCAAATTTTTCTGTTCATCCCAAGCTAATATCCGGCTCAATTCGAATGCTCCATGTGTTAATGGTATCACATTATTATTATAAATCAAACAAGCATGCATATAATGTCCATTATCGCCATCTTTAACCGGTAATCTAACCAATGCATGATCGCCATTATAAGAGAATACAGGATGAAATATACGTTCTGACCAACCAATATGTTCCCTTTCAATATGAAACTAGAAAATTATATAAATATGTTTAAATTAATTTAAATTTTATTGAAAACAATTGAATCGATTTACTTCTGTACAATTATAATTGTTTTGTGATTTACATGTAACAATAACGGAAACATTTTGATTTCGATTTAACCAAACCAGTGCAACATTATTTTGTCCATGAAAACTAGCACTAGTTATATAACTACCAATTTCCACACTATTTGTTGGTTTCAATTCAATTGGAAATAAATATTTGGGTCGTGTTAAATTTACTATCCATACAGTTACGTCTGGATTGGGCGTTTCTACCTGTCGTAATTTAATTAAAAAATTAATTATTTAGTTGTTTTTTTTTTCTCTAGTAGAAAAAGACATACAGTCGGATAACGGAATGATTTGACTTTTGGGTAGGTTGCCCTTGGATTGTTCGTATCATACCATGGATAACGATATTCACCAACTAAACTATTATTAAATGTTAAATAAAGTAGATATAGACTATCTGGTGAAAACCAAACAGTATGCGATGTTTTTAATATTTCATTTTCATATAACCAATCCGGTATGCCGTTATATAAAATATTCTGTTCACCCGTATTTGTTATACGACAAACTAAATCTTTTCCAACTTTCGGTTTATAATAAATATCATTATCATGTACAAAAACAATACCAGTACCATCTGGTGACCATGTAGCATATTGTAGGAATGGTGAATTTATATCTAATTCTTTTGGCGACAATGGTTTTCGTATTCTAAAAAAATTTCAACATTTTATTGTTTGTTATCTATTATTAACAATAAATACGAACCTTGTTTGTATTTCGTATATATGATATTTAGCTAATGTTGTATATTTGTAAATTTTTGTTACTTCGCTTATTAATAGGACGTATTTTAGGTCGTTGGATATTTTAAAATCAACAGCTGAATAAAGTCTCTGTATTTAATTAGAAATTTAATTATTAAAATAACTTTAATTTTGATTCAAATTTCATTAGAATTAAGAAATTGTAGCGAAATTCTCCTAATATCGATTATATAACTTCTATTCAACTATCATCGAATATCAATAGAAACTGATTAAATTCTGCTAATTATAACTGTTTAGTTCAACACGAAAGTTTCTAAAATCGACGATCTTTTATCCAAATACCTACAATAATTTACTATAATGTTCTATATAGAATCCAGGCTTAAAAGAGATACTAGTTGAGAATAATCGTTGAAATTCTTCTAGATAATGGCATACTTAAAGTTCGATTGTACAAAATTGGAAGTTAATTTAATGATTTATATAGTAAATTCTAATCGAATTTAGTTACAATTTCCAATGTTATGTAAGAGATAGTAGTTATATACTTACAAATGTAGAATTTGTCATAATTACTCTAGTTGTTAAATTATCAGCATTATATAATGTAACTCCTTCAAATTCATCTTTATATACAAATTCAGATTCTGAAAAGAAAAGCAAAAAATAGCGGTATGCACTTATGCATTTAATTTCAACAATAAGTGACCTACTCTACTGTTAAAAGAAAAATTGTTATTGTCTTTTTGTTTATTGTATTTGTGTATATAACGGTGTTATCTTTGATCTAATAATTCATGCTAAATAAAGTTGGTGGAATACAGACGAAGAAAAAGGGCGCCACGACGCGAAAAGTTCGACAATATTCTATATCATTCACTTATACACATGAACGATAGAAATTTATTCTATAAGTAATCGATAAGGTTACTATAACAACGAGAAACTGTATATATACCGTTGAAACTTTCAACGTGAAAGTATACAATACAGAAAAAAAAATCCGTTTTAATTTAGTTGTTTGTTTCTATTTCAAAATTATAGAAATTCCAGAATTTCTGATGAAAGTTGATAATTTGTTTAAAAATTTTTTGGAATCCTTCCAATTATTTATTTCTATATGTGGTCGTTTTCTGCAATTCAACCATTTTGTTTCAAATATTGTGAATTGTTAAAATTGAGGATTAACGTTTTTTTGTTATACAAGTATAGTCAGAAATTTCATCTATTCGAGGTGTTTAATATTTGATTTAATCCGAACCATCTGGTAATTTACTGAATTATAAATTATTGATCCGGTTATATTTGAAATTATTTATAGTTTAAAATTTTATTTTTAATTGTGTATAGTAATCAATATTTACCGGATATCCAAGTTCCATTGAATCGTGCTGGTGGTGGTAATTTAATAAAAATATCGTCTAATGTTGGTTTATTGCCACGTGTCCTCGGTCCTTCTTCTGGTGGTGAAACTAATACAATACTAAAAACAATCAAACCAAGTACAGCAACTATAACTAGAAGGGCTATAAATATGCCACGCCAATTTCTTTCATTTGGTGAACTGGCTACCAATTCCTGAAAGTGAAAAGAAAAAAAAAACACGAATCGAATTAATTTCTTGATTGAAATTAGAATTTTTTTTTTGGAAATTAAACAATAAATTCACATAATTTACCTGGACATAAGGATATGGAGCCGCTATTGTAACTCTTTGTGGACTTTTTGTGTTGATTTTAACTGATTTTGTTGCAGCTTTAATCTCAGTTTCTACAGTCATTTTCGTAATATATGTATTTTTTTTTGCGATAAAGCTTCTTTATAAATTATTGTCAAATAATAATCGACTTATATATCAATTGGATTTTTATTATCAATTCAAATTTGACTTATTGCTTCCGTTTTTTGACACTATTAGATTTTCATATTATTCTATATATATATATATAAAGATAATCCCCGATTTTAGCACACTCAATTAACATCGACATTAAACATTTAAGACACTTATAGATTCTTTCAGACTATCATAATTTATTGAAATAGGAACAACAATTAATTACCAAATATAAACATCAATAGAAACATTGAGCTTTTTTGTTTATTACGATTTAGTGTTGTTTTTTTTTTATTTTGTACATTAAAAAGCTTCTCTAAAACTATTTCTAAACAACAATCACAGTTATATTTTGATTAGAAAAAAAATTGATTATAAAACAATATTTTTTTATAAATAAATAGATGTTTGTGCTTTCGCTGGAAATATAACGTTACGACGACGTATACGAAACAACTGAAACACCCAGACTGATCAACGTTCAAAACGTAAAAGCTTCCGCTCAAAGTCAGACTTACACAAAACTAAAATTAACCTGGTCCTTATTCCAACGATTAATAAGAACTTTATTGCAATTTTTTTTTATATAGATTTTAATAACTTTATTTAATGCTTGCAATTTTGTTGATTTATCTATTATTATTATTTAATTAACTGTAAATTTCAGATCGATTAATTATATTCATAGATATCTAAATTATTCATTGATTATTATTATTATTATTATTATTACTGATTTGAGGATTGATTATGCCAGAACTAATAAGTTGCTCTCGGTGAAATTACAATTTTTTCGAGCAAAAGCTATTATATGAATCTGGATTGAGCTTTCCTATATACGCCATCTACCGTACAAAATGTTAAAATAGACATTTCAGTATAGTAAGGATCTTCACTACAAGACGGAACTATGTAGCTTTTTTCATTATAAAAATATAATTTTGAAGTGCTTTTAAAAATAATAAATATATTCTTCTATTTGATGAGTTTTATAGAAAATAAACAATCGATCATTATAATAGCTTTTATTTGAATAAAAAAAAGCTTTATTGATGAAGGAGATATCTATTTGATTTCAAATGAATACTTTCAGATTATAATAATAATAATAATAATAATAATAACAGATAAATTTTCGTAATTTTAAGTTTATATTTGAATTTTAGATACTTTTGTTTGATCTTGTACTATGCTAGTCAACATTCTTTATTAACTTCTCTCCTCTTTATATTTTAGCTGAGATTCGTTTAAGTGATTCGGCCAAATCAATTGTATCTTTAACTTTCTATTTAAAAGTAGAGTTTCATTTTGAATAATATCGGCGACAAAATAAAGTCGAAAATAATAAATTGAAAGAGATACTATCGTATTTAACAAAAAAAAAAATTCTAATTAACCCTCATTTATTACTGATGGTCTTTTCTATAGTAAAGTATTTTAACAGCAATCTCGTCAAAGAACAAAACATCAATCGATGTGAGCTTCAATGTGTGTACGTTGAAAGAATTACGAGGAATTGCATGATGATTGAAATTCGAATTTGAACCATTTCTCGCAATTCCATTAAATACACAAATGAAAAATTGAATATAGAAATAAGATGATATTAATATAGTTGGTTGCAATTTCAATTTAAATTGATTTCGTGCTTCTATAGTTATCAATATTGAATTAAAGCTCTCACATTCACTGTTTGATTATAAAATAGAATATCGAAGGTACTGATAATAATTTTTTTTCAGTGTTTATCATTGTTGATATCGAACAAAGTCAAAAGTTCAAGATTATAAAGTAAATTTTAGAATACCTCATTCCTTTGATCTTTTTTGCTGACTCCATGGCCACCAGTTCCAGTACTTTGAACTGTATTCATTGTTGATCAGGAAATTCATCAAAATAAAAAGCGCTTCTGTTTTTGATCTTCCACTAATTCATAATATAATTAATCACTAGGTTAATTAATCCATTGATAAATGTCTTGTCGTTTGAAATTTTTTTTAATTAAAACAAAATTAAAAATATAATAATAATAATTCGGAATTTATAAGAATAAAATATCAACCCTTCTATCTCAAATATTGAAATATTTATAATGGATTTGTTGAATTGGATAAAATATACGTGATTTAATGAACAATTTGATGGTGATTTGAGTCGAATATTTGAATAATTTATACTCAAATTTATAAGATAAACGTTTTTTTCTTCTAGTAATTATGAACTGTGAATTGATAAGCAAAGACTGAATTGACTTATATTTTTGTAGAGTTATTGCTTATCGAACGAACTCTACTCGAAAATAAAGAAGCAATGAATTGTCTTGATGAAAGTATCAACTTTATGATTAGTTTGATGTCGTTGTTTCAATAATTACAATAAAAATTACACATTATGTGATGACTTCGCTCGAATTTTTTTATATTGAAAATAGTATTTATTCCAATTTATTTTATGTGTATTAGATGGTAATATTAGGACGATCAAGAAAATTTGATGCAACTTTAGTGTCTTGTATAAACGATATTATTGTTTGTATGCCAACAACTTGCAATGTGGCTATAATATTGGATTGTATTACTAAATTTGGCTGCATTTCTACAATAAAACTAGAAATAATTGAATTGTAATGATAGTTTTTTTTTTTTGGCACGATTGGAATATTTCAAACATAATATAACACTGTTGTGTTCGGTATAAATTATAATTCAAATTAATTTATTTCCATTTTAATGGTATACTATTTTCGTTTTATATACATGCATATGGAAATATATATTTCATGCATCAGTTAGTAAAATGCTATAATAGTTCGTTTGGAATATGCATTTATTGTTGTGCAACAACTGTTGTTACAAATTATTGTTGCTACATTATTCTGATTGTATATTGAGATATGTTTAAATGAAAAATTAGTTATATCTACAAAATGCAACTCTGGAATAGGTAAATATCGTATGATTAAAATTGAAAATTGATTTCTCCAATATAGGGATCAGGTTTTTCACAATTGTGAAATTAGAATAGTGTTAACAGATTTTTAATGATCGACAAAACTGTTTTGAAAATTTACTTATTAGTTACGTCCATCTTTACTCTTCATATTCTAATTTCGAAAACTTTGAAGTAACTTTTAATAGGAAGCTGTAAAATGTAATTTTTGGAATAATTTTATAATATTACTTTGAAAACTTTTTAGAAAATATTTATTTCTGAATAGGCTATTTTCTTTGTTGTATTAGAGGACGAGCCTAAGGGATTTGCCATTAATATATAAAGCCAGAAATAAACTATGTAGAGATTCTGTTGAACTTTTTGTTCTGGTATAGTAAACAAAAGATACTACATATTAACTTAAATTAAGCTATAATAAATATGAAGTATATTAGAAAAAGTTCGTATAAAGAACGATTTTGTTGTTTTGTTTTTTTGTTTTTGGCTTAACTCTATTCATCTGATGGGGGTGAAAAAGTAGTAAAATTGAAAATTTGCTTGTATTTTTCAATCAACAAATCAATCAACAATTACAATATGATAACAAATTCTAATTGATTTGACAATCGAATCGATTCCTCTCAAATCCCTTTATCCATCAAATTTAGTTAAAAACCGATATAAATAATTCTAGATATAACCGCACCCTATCAATTTTTTATATCGAATAGTCATTGTATCCAATCAAATTCTACTTTCATTTCGATCAAATATTATATTTATAAGTATATGTAGGTCTCGATCTTGATCTTGATTGTAGAATTTCCATTTTACTAATCCGAGTGAGAATATTTTCAAATAATCTTTCCATTTTCACATGCCAACCATGAATCGATGAACAATATTAGTTTGTTGAAGTTTATACAAAACTAAAAGTTATTATCTAACAATAGTTAAATTAGTTGTAGAGCTTATGAATTCATATTGTTTAACCGGTATTGTTTAATATAATTACAAGATTAAACTATCACATTCAAATAATGCGATATTTATTGCATTTTATTAATAGACAAAATATATTTGGTTCAATAAATAATGAATCATTTACGAATGTTAATTCATTTCATATTCAATAAATATAATAAAATAAATCCTAGAGATTAATTATTATTTGAAATTGAATTTATAAATAGTATTTATGGTTCATTTTATTGTAGTTGCCTTCAATTTCGAATTATTTAAAATTTCATATTCTAAAATATAGTGGCAATTTTTTTTTGATGGAAATAGCTTTCGGAAAATGTAAATTTGTCTCATCACTCAAATGGTCGCCAATCAGAAATGTTGAATATTTGATTTGAATTGAAACTCAACACATTTGCATCGAATGAAATTGGAACTATTGGGATTTTATTGGTATATATATATATTTTTTTTAAATTTGAGACTTATGATTCGATATTGACGAAGATGCTATCAATCAATTTGAATAATTCACAAATGTATCGTGTTCCAAATAAAATGTTTCATTCTTTTTTTCTCAATTTTTTCCAGTGAACGAAATCACTCTATATTGTTTCTTATATATACAGAATGGTCCACCATCGGCTTTCCTGGTCTTGTAGTTCTAGTGGAGACAAAAAAAAATGCACTCGAATATCTAAAGTTTGGGGAATCGTTTCAACGTCAAAATGTTCTCTCTTTAGATCGTCGAGTTCGTTTTGTTTTGCACCTACTAGAATCAGAGTTGCAAGACTAGGAAAGCCGCTACTGGTGGACCAAACTGTATATATTTTTTTCAAAGAAGTTTCTCGTTTAACAATCAAATGGAAAATGCGCCGATTGAATAAGTTTTTCGGTAATTTAATGAAGATTTCCCAATACTGTTTTGAAAGGTGGATTATAATTGTTTTGAATATTCATTGATTGTTCCCGTCATTATGATAAATCAACATTAACTTACATTTTCGTTTGTTATATTTTTGCATTTGAATTGAAGACATGACGCAAAACGGTTGAATTGGATATAATAAACTTTGGCATCTTTCAATTTTCAAATATATTTCAAGCTAGACATTCATTTGACAATGTAATGTTTTTGATGTGGATTATTAGTTGTATAACGGAATTCCTTCAA